>JBBPSB010000063.1:0-69816 GCA_038093375.1 Xerocomus brunneocitrinus | reverse complement strand
CTTATATACTGTTCTACTCAATAGCTTGCTAATCCCATTGATTACTAGGCCATTGTATTGCGTCGGCATACTTGGCCGTGCGTGGTTTGTACATGTTGGGCTTTAGCTCGCTCAACAATCTCAATTTGATACCCCGGTATTTCAACTTGCTTTCCTACACACCCTCATTGCCCCTTTCAGCCACCGTCCGACTCACGCCCCAACGTCCTGACTCCTACACAGCTCTTCCGAGAACATACTCGTTCATAAATGTATTCCGATTCGGGGACTCCAATGTTACTGCACGTGAGGTCACCTGGACCGTGAAAGAGGGTCAAAATTGGGCAATCATAGGGCGTGGGCCCAATCCAAAGACGAATCAATTGCAGGTGTGCCAGCGGCACTTGTGTCCCCAGGACGCGCCAACAAGCCGCACGCCGGTGACCCACTGAGGGATTTGCATACCGCCATTTCACTGTTATATTTTGCCCATCGACCCTGTTCTGCGGGGTGTGTGTTCTGCGACTACACCGTACGATATGGCGCCGTCTGGGAGGAAGACTGCATCACGCTCCGAGAGAGACGATTTCCTAAACCTTCGACCCCAAGGGCAGGTGCCGACAAGGTGAAGAAAGCCATCTTTGATGATCTGTCCGCGAGACTGGGCCTGTCGTCGCTTCTTGACCTGCCTCTGGTGGCGCTCTCCAATGGGCAGACGGGCACGCATCGTGAAAGCCATACTTGCGCAGCCAGAGATTTTACTGCTCGGCGAAGCTCTGTCCAACGTACTCTAGGCTCTGTAGCCAGCGTGGACATGCACCGTAAGGTCAGAACGACTGTCTTCTGGGCACGAAGGTCTGGTTTGGGGAGACGACACATGCACAGTTGGCTGACGTTGTTGTCCGTCCTTTGATTTCTTCATGAAGCACGTCGTCCAAGAAATCCTTGAAAAGATGGGACTCCTCAAAGCCAAAGAAGAGCCTCGGATGCCTTCTTGTGTTGTAACGCTCTCGTGGACCTGGTTTTGGGAAATGATCGCCTTGCCCCTTAGTCGAAAGGCTGCAAGTGATGTGACTTGATGTGACCCTGCAAAACCTGGGAGCGTGACAACCCAAGCGTTATTAAAGAACTTGTTCAAAAGAGACTCTTTCTAAATGGCGTTGTGATTGAATGTAACCCAGCACCCACCATCTTTACACTTGCCCTCAACTAGCTGTACAATTAGCCGTAGAGCGCTATCCAAATATGGTGGCCTGTGCACGTATATAAATGTTCGCTGGTCGCCGCGATTTCTTCTCCAGACCACGATGAATCTCAAATCTCTTGCTGCACTCACTCTCGCTGCCTCTGCGGTGCCCCTCACTTCCGCGGGCCCGATTGCCTATGGCATCTGTCAGACAGGTACACCTTCTCCAATCATCTTTGCACTTGGTACTCACCACCACGCAGGCTGTAACGGACTTGCCGTCTGCTGTTATGCTGGTGCTGGATTCACCTTTGGGGTGACCATCGTTGCGGCACCCCCTGCCATCATGGCCTGCAATCTTGCCCTTGGCCAATGCATGGTGGCATGCGCCCTCACAGCACTTCTCGCTCCAATCCCCTGAGTGGAACTCGATGGTTGTGTTGATTCATTCATCGCAACACGACGCCCGTTGTTTCCTTGTCCCAAGCCCGAGACCAGTTGCAGCGTTGTATTAGTATATAGCATGAGTACTTGCTGGTGGAATGTACTCATGATCAGTGTTTACGGAAAATACCGAGTGATGTTGAAGCGTAAGACTGACCATGGCAAAGTGTCTATGGCCGAGTCCGCGGTGAGATACTTCAAATCTGAAAGGGCTTAACGAGCATAAAATGTTGGCTTGATCGCTCTCATTCCGCTTTATTATTTCTCGTCCCCGCCCGTCAAAGGATAGTCTGGTAAATTTTGTTCGCGTCAATTGGGGAGCGCGAATTCTCACTGACGCACCGCACGATATGGCGCCGTCAGAGAGGAAGACGGCATCACGCTCCGAGAGAGCTGATCTGTCCGCAAAACTGGGCCTGTCGTCACTCCTTGACCTGCCTCTGGTGGCGCTCTCCAATGGGCAGACCCTCCGGGCACGCATCGTGAAAGCCAGAACGACTGTCTTGGTTTGAGGAGACTACACACCCAACAAAAATTCTATGCTGCCCCGAGTTGTGACGCGATCTCGAAGATTCGGCAACAGGTGAATCTGGCTGATCTGCCGTTCCCCTGGAACATTGAATCAGCATTTACACTCCGTATCCAACACATTCGACTGACACGATTCGGGCGTCGCTGGTACACACGGGCATATAAATGCTCGCTGGTCGCCGCGGGGTTCTTCTCCGGACTCCGTTGGGTCTCAAATCGCCATCTTGCCGCCTGAGGCTCAGGCAGGTAGACTTTCTGCCACGCAGGCTGATGCCATCTTGCGGTGTAACCCTTTGCCATCCTTGTATTAGTACACATGTACTCTTGATCAGTGTTCACGGCAAATACCGAGCGATGTTGAAGACTGACCATGGTAAATTGTCTGAATACCCTGCCAGCGTGTCACTCACATCATCATAGAATCAACCACAGCGGTGTCAGGAAGAAGGTGTGTGCATATCTACAGCATTGAGCTGGTGATACGACTCTGCGGGCAGCCTGTGCCCTACAGACCTGTCTTGCTCGCAATACCTACAATCCTGAACGGTGCGACGAGTACGTGCGAAAACTGTACCTGTGTTGCCTCAAGATGTACGCTGTCCAAGGCACCGAGTCCACGGCTTGTCCAAATAAAAGTGTTATTGAGCGTTGGTTGAAGAAGCAAGGCCGAGACATGTAGTAGATAATACATGTTTCATATCTTTCAATGAGATGGGCAACTGAGTCCGCCTGTGACCTGCACACTGCACAGCCCACACAGCCTGGTCTAAGTAGCGCCAAGCTTGGGCCTACTTACAGGCGATGCCCTCGCCGTTATCCTGTTCTTTCCTCCCCGCAGTATACGACGTTAAACTGCAGCGACGATGCCAGTCGTCGTCACCGTCACCCAGCCCGCCGTCACTGTCACCGCAACATCGACCAGCCATGCATCTTCCACCCTAACTGCTGGAGATATTGCGGGCATCATCATTGGAACTCTCCTAGGGTGTGTCTTGCTCGCAGTACTCGTGTTCTATCTCCACAGACGCTACGGACGACACAAGTTCACTAGAGTACCCAATCATGCTCGTGATTCCGTCTCGTACTCTCGCGGTGCTCCTGATCTCCCGAGCATCGGCTCCCCGAGAGCAAAGCGTTCCATCTGTCATTCGCAAAAACCCGAACCCTTAATCGCGCCAGTTTCCTGGCCGCCAATACCCCTCACTTCACGCGTTCATTCACCGAGTACTCCTCCCAGTTCTGACTCGGTCTCCCCTGGGGTCAGGGAGAGTCAGCTTAGCATCGGCGAGGTCAATCAGGTCACTGTTTCTTATCCAACTGCACCCGCCATTTTGAATATACCACCTGTACGCATACCAGAGCAGACATCGTCTCCCCCAAAATCGCCGCAACAGACCTTGTTTGTTCACCGCATGCTCCAGTCACGCGCACGCGCTTCCGACTTTGTTTCCCCTGCACATCACCCATCTCTCGATTCCGTGCCAAGTCCGTCCGAAACAGTGGACTCGGCAGCTATTCGTGCCGATGTAGCGCAGTTACTTGCTGATGCAGAACGTGCAGCCCTCCGAGATGCGGAAGTGGCGGAAAAGGACGACGACGACTGGGATCAGATCTCCACCTCCGAATCAGTGTACTCCCAACTCTCTGCACCACATGACCAACCCTCATCGTTGTCGAGCCCTGTTTCTCGACCAAATTCCGTCTCTGTCGGTCGCCGCAAGTCCTCTCGAAGACGACCACCCAATGCCGAGCTTAGTCCCGTCACTGAGGTGCCAGATACACCGAGAGGCCGATCTGACGCACTGTCGATCGGGCCGAACTCGTCGCTTGACGCACAAGTTTCACATGGGACGGCGTCGCGTCCAATGTCGTTGGTGCTCGACGAGTCTGTAGCCTTTCCTTTGCTCACTTCTGTCAACTTTGGCAAAGATAGTGCGGCGTCTGGCGCTACGCTGGGCTCCATCACGTCAACGGCTGGCTGGGGATCCAACTCTAGCGGGAGAGCCTCGCGGTACCCATCCCTTGCGCCATCGAGCATCGGATTGTCTTCGCATTCTGGCCCGCGTTCGGACGGTGACACAGACTGGCGCCATCCACCTCCTGGACTTTCTGGACTGAAAACACTGCAGATCGGCCCGCTGCGGAACCCGCACTCTCCGGTGGAGGAGCGCGCGGAGCAGGGAGACGCGTCGTTTGGACCTGGTCCAGCGGACAAGCGTGCGCACCTCCGGCAAGGGACTGCGAGTTCTGTGCCCGAGGTGGAGCGGAGGGCGGTGTTGGGTGCTGGGATTGCGCGCATTGATGTTACTTTGTGACTTGGACAGTAGTAATCTTATGGTATTTAAAGTAGTACATGTTTCTTGGACGATTTGGACAGTCGCATATATACGGAAGACACGTGTAACTTGTATGATAGCGTCGACTTGCGAATCAAAAACTCACCAGCCGACCAAAACGACAGTTGTCTTGGTGCCACTTCAACTCTTTGTTCTAGTCTGACTACACATCGTCTTTCTTCTTCTCCCGCAGGACGGTGAGCCCCATGCAGACTGCTCGTCCGACCAGCTCCACCCACGAGCAGACTGTCAATCGTGCCACCGTCCAGCGAACTCGTCGGTGGGAGACGACCTGCACCACCGTAAATTGGGACTACCCACCCCCACCAACAGCGTACTACAATGCCCTCCTCGCCCGCGGTGCCTCGCACTCGAGGTTTCTCCGGATAGCTTACTTGACCAAAAGAGAGCGGTCATGTCCTTCACCCTCCTCGCCGACACCCTCTCTGGACACCCCAGCTTCACCCACTTCTCCTCCCCAGCTATCGTCAATCCTTCCCCATCTCCTCTCACGACCGTATGCAAATACGAATCCTCGATCTGGAAATCCACCACCCCACACCTTGAAACGCAGAAAGCCACACTGGCCCAAGCCACCCTACTACCATGCCTCTCTCCTTCGCTCGCCTCTATCCCGCCGAAAGGGTCTCTTTCGGGCAGTCCTCGCACCCAGTAAGGCGGTCGACTTTGTTCGGTGGGACATTTTTGCCGGTGCGGGTTCCTTTTCCAACCAACCGAGTCCAGCATGCACGTCGCTGCGTGTCGCTGAATGCGTGCTGGAACCGTACGAGGCAGCAGCAGGCTTTTCTGGATGGCATGGCCTCGGAATTGACGTCACTCGGCGTGTGCAAGGGAAAGGTTCGGATGACGAATGCCCTTGGAGTGGAGATGTGGAGCCATGCCGACCGGCTGGGGAGTGCGGGTCGGATCTGCGACACGATATTGATGAGGCGACGGTAGACGAGGGAAGGGCAAGGTGGGCATGCTTGGCAGAAGAACTCGTGGGGCCGCCTGGAATCGCCTTGCGGTGGATCCAGGGCGACAAGTCGGGCAAAGGGACTGCGCCCTTGTACCCAGTCCACGGACGTGGTGCATACGCTCGCGAAGAGGTCCGGTGGGACCCTGATATTGGTTCCAGTCCATTTCGACCACCTAGAGCGACGCCCGCCCCAGATGAGAAGAGGCGATTGGCTCCATCGACCTCCACGACCTCCATTTCGGGTCTTGCCTCGGGTTTCAAACCGCAACTCAAGATAGATTCGCCATCGGCCTGGTGGTATGCGCCTTCCTCACATCGTGGGCCTCCCCCTCACTTGCACCCGCTCCGCTTCCCGCATACGCCCCATGTGCAGTATGGACCTCCGCCATTACAGTTTCCACCGTACTTTCCCAGTCGCCTCGCATCAGCACAAGGACATGGAGATTGGTATAGTGTCCAACCCACTGGTGAGTTGGCTGTGTTTTGGTAGTTTTGTTGTACTTTGCCATTATCTTGCATTCGTTACATTCGTCGTCTTTTTCCCGTCGAGTGCACTGCTTCGTATCCTTTCGTTGCAAAATTCCTTGTGTGATGCTCATATATTGATCATGCTGTGCGCTCTTAGGTGCACCTTCCGTGAATCGTGACTCGAATCCTGTCAAATCACATCCGCCCCATTCACACAGCTATCTCACGCCCATACACGTGCAGTCATCCAAGTGTCCTCGGCACTCTCTGAAGTCAAGCTTGGGTCGGGACGAGGACCATGACTGTGACAAGGAGGCCGAGACCGATCATGATTACGAATCGACGACGACAACCACAGATTCAGATCCTCCCCCGCATACACCCATCGGCGCAACAACCACGTCACATTGCGTAGAGGCACCACAACTCCACGGGGACGATGAGGTGGGGATCGATACAGAACGCGGGCCCACAGCGTTGAGGATTGGTTTATCGGATCCTACCACACCCGTGAAGCTCCTCCCTCGCTTCGCCACGTCGCCTTCGGTGTCATCTAGTTCGCCAGACTTGAACCGCGCTGGTCACGAATCCTCGAAGGCGGCAGTGGTATTTCCGTCACTGAATGGGTCGTTCCGTCAGGGGTCGTTGTCACAAATGTCCGTCTTCTCGTCCAACCAAGGAATGTCTACGCCAACGATGCCTGCGAGGGTGGCGGCGACAGCCAGTTTGACATCACTTTCCTCAAATGACACGAGTTCTAGCGACGAAGATAATTCCAAGATGCCACCCGAAGATGGGGAATCTCTTGCTTGTTCTCCTTTGCATGATAACCCTGCATTTATGCTGAGTCTTTCCTCGCCGCCACCGACGAGTCCCGGATCTGCGCTTCGCAAAAATTCACAGGGGCTCTGGGCGCCTGTGACGCTTATTTCACCTTGCTCGTCTCTATCCTCGCTCCCGCTTTCACCATCGGAAGACAAGATCGGGGCAAGACCCAAAATAGGACGAATTGGCGAGAAGAAGGGGCCGGTGCCAGGGAACACATCTGAGTCACCTGACGCAAACGGTTCACAAGGTATATACCCTACCAAGTGCAGGTCGCTGTCGCCTGGTCCACGGCGCGACACCAGCGCGGATTCTTCGCTCTCGATACCGACCGCGGTTTCCTCCCCGACGTCCACGCCCGCGTCTGTGTCTGTGTTTGGCGGCTCGTATCCTTGTTCGCCTTCGAATGGCGCGTTCTTAATCCCTCCGAACCCGACGACGTTGTTGCCTGCGTTCTTGGCGACGACGGGTGGGAAGCGGAAGAAGGCGTCGAGGACGAGGGAGATTGTGGATCAGCTGAGGTCGTCTTCGATCGATGCGGGCAAGGGAGTGGATGGCTTGGGCTGGCTGGCTGGCGCAGGGGCTGGTGGAGAGCCGGATGGTATGGCTGACAAGGCATCTGATTACCCTGTGGAAAGCCACGTTGCAGGACAGCCGTCCCCATCGTCGCCACCCAAGTCACGTCCGGATTCGGGGTCCGACTTGGGAAAGAATCATGGTCAGGCAGGTTCAAGGACTTGTGACTCCAGTTCTCGTGGATCAGGAGGGAAGAGTAATGGAACAACCATGGGCTCGGAAACTTCCTCGCCTACTGCAACCAGGCCTGCAACCAGCATGACCCCCTTTCCCATCCTCAGTGTGTCGCAGACTTCACCATCTAATCTCACTATGGCCCACCGGAATCAGAGTGCTAGTGGGACTAGTATTGCGCCATTCAATGCTGGCGATGGCGCCAAGACGAATGCGACTGTAACAACGTCTCCAAACGTACGCTCTCAACTCTTACCAGACACCCCGAACGGTGGTACATCGCCATCCATGCATCATTCTCACCATCCCCTTCCGTCACCAACCCATCCAACTGTGCATCTCCAGCCAGTTCTTGGTCCTCCGATTCTTGCCGTCGCGGCTTATCCACCTCCGATGTATGTGCCTTATACGCAGTATAGCCTTGCTCCTCCGCCTCAGCAACAAGGCCAAGGTGGATGGGTGGCGATTTATCCGGGTCGTCCTGCACACATACCTGTGCATCCCATACCGCACGTTACGCACATCACAGGTGTGTCGGGAATGAGACATGTAAGCTGGTGAACGACGTCGAATCGGTGTGTTCTGTTCATTCGATCCGATGGACATTAATCTGACGCTCGACAGAAAGCTTGCATACGCAGTTTTTCTTCTTCTTGACCTTTCTTGTTGAATTTCTTTTTGACTACCGGGGGAGTAATACTAATACACGTTTATCCATGTGGATCCTTTTTTTTCTCGCTGTCTTTTGCTTGCTCTAGTCCCTCGCCTGTATGTAGTACATTTTCTTTCTATAAATTGAGCTTGATCCAAACAAAGTCAAACAACGCGTACACGTTCATTGTTCATCACGTGGTCGCGCTTTCCTCTATACAATGACTCTCGTTCGCTTGTTGCACAACCGTGACTTTGGCTCCTCCTCTTCATGACCTCGAATGGCTGTTTACCAGAACAAGAAACGTCTATTCAGCCCTTGATCTCGATTACAGACGCGACCCCCCAAAAAACATGGGTCGCGCAACAACTCGTCGGGCTGTCTACGCCCACCTCGTCCTCCGTACCCGATGCCCACACACCCCGAGGCTCAGGGAAGGGCACGGACTCGCCCTACCGCCTGCTCTACCGCGGCGCACTCTCATTGCCCGATTCCTACATCTCACTCGACGGCATCGCTTTCTCAGCACGACTACCAAACCGCGACATACCCGCGTTGCAAGACTCGCCCTCGACAGCGCGCACAGACGCGTCTGCAAGGGAGCTCATGAACAACCCGCTCGCGCTCGCGCTGGAGAGCATGCGCGGACGGCAGACCCTCCGGTTCAAAGGCACCGTGGACCTTTCGGACGTGTGGACGGACGACGGGGGGGATGTGTACATGTGCGTGGCCGTGTGTTGGGTGGTGGGATGCTGACGTGTGTATAGGGATATTCATCCGTTTGCGACATTGACGAGGATTTACTTTGAGAATACACTGTGTTTGGCGCCTCTGGTTGTACCTCCCCATGGCCTTGGGCCGAAGCGCACGCAAGTCGGTGTGCGGGTCTCGCTCGGCGATACGGGTGTGTCCTCTTCCCTTGCCGTAGGATGCACACTCAATCGTTTACAGACGGACCAGAGACGATGGATATCGTGATTTATGGCGAGACGAGCACGTTGTTACATCCGCCTCCTCTACAAATGTCGTCCGCCGCCCCGTCGACGTCTGTCGGACCGCCACCCCTCAGCCTGCGGGTTGCACGAATCACACCTGCCCCACGCGCACCGCGTCCGGATGACCCTACACCTCGCCAACCACCCACGCATTTACTCAGTAGTACCACGTTCAGCGATCTCGGCAAAAACATGCGCATCACCCCGCGGTCGGGTGGGTACGACAAGGGTAAAGCCAAGGAGAAAGAGGAAGACCCCGTGTTGCGTCGCGCGCGAGAGGTGATGCTGCACCTCCCCCGGTCCAACATGAACGGGCATGGCAAGCAAAAGGCCAAGACGGGTCAGCAAGACGCGGCTTTCAAGGTGCCCGAGCTGCCTGCCAAGGTGCGGCGAAAGCAAGGGGTGGGGACGGACGTGTTTGGTGCTGTCGAGCTGTCCCAGCCTCTGCCGAGTACGGGTGGAAAAGGCAAGGGTAAAGCAAACGGTGTGGAGAGCGACACTGCCATTACGAGCCCAATCGAGGGCGCGAATAAGCTCGTGGGTGGAGCGTTTTTAATTGTGAATGTCTGTCGACGGTGTTGGAACTTTTTTCAGGTGCTGAAAAAGATGGCTGTTCATTGTCTGTCAAAGGTGGGGATACCTCGGTCACACTCTGAATTCAAGGACCTTTTCGGCTTTGTTTACCGTGGGGCCGCGTTTGCGCTTGTGAGCCTGACTTGTTTGTCCCTGTGGGTCATGTACTGACGCCGAGCAGCGTTCGCAGGTGAGAACAGCACACATAAGCGCACAGGCAGCGGAAGCAGTCGTCGAGGCACACGTCAAGATGTACGTGCCCACGAGTGATGCTCGCGATCCATCTGTGTCAGACAAAACATGCCGCGTTGACGCTGGAGGGTGATGTTGATCACGAGGGTCACTGTTTGTGCGCACGCTTGTGGCAAGCAGACCCACCGGGTTTCATGCCGGCCACACTCGGATCTTGTTTCGCCGAGGTGAAACGGTGGCGTCCATACGCAGGGCGGCGCCGTAGAGAAGGACACGTGAACGACTGGCGCGCGGAGCATGTTGCATTGATCAATCAATCGTGTTTTCTTTGTTTGTGGCTGGCAAGGTGCGCGGTTTGAAGTTAAAGTGCCATTTTGCGTTCAAGGGTGAGACCTGTGGGTGTGGAGCGATTGTGATGGGGAAGAGTGAGGAACCGGTGCGATCAATAGAAGGAAACTCCTGGGAACGTCCTATAATCAAAACTGTGTTCCTCACGTCCTGCAGCACAATCAAGCCACGAGTTGGCTTGTCGTCAGGAACTTGGAAGTTCATACCAGTCGAGATTGTACAGGAAAGAGTGGTATTACACGAGTGCTGTGAGAACGTGTCCGTAAAGATGACTCCCTAGACCCATATCGTACACCGGAAATGTGAGACCGTGCCAGAGAAAAATGAGTGAGAACAAGGAAAGAAGGGGAGATAAGACCTGCTTCTCGCCATCCTCCGTTACAGAATAATAAACATGATTACCATCAGGGCATATGCATATATATACTTTTTTCTTCTTTCCCCTAGCGTTGTGTGTGGAAATGAAGCCGGTTACTAGTGAACCGTCCGCCTGCGACGGCCTGCTTCGGGATAGACTTGCTGGACGACTTCCTTGAATGCGAGGTCCTGCTCGTATTGCTCGCGCGTCTGCGTCACGATGACCTGCAGAACCGGCTGTGCAGTGGCCACTCCCCTCTCCATCTGTATATCGTCAACGTCCCTCTCGAAAGCGTTGGGACGAAAACAGTTGAGTGCCTGAAACGCAGGCGTGTTGGGGCGGGAGAGCGGGCTTGTTGGGCGTGAGAACATGGGGCTCGAAGGCCGGGCAAACATGCCCCGGATAGTGGATTGGGTGGCGGGGCGGATGATGGTGCGAGTGATGATGAGGTCGTCGCGGTCAAAGGTGTCCACCTGACGCGACCCCATGGAGGGCGAACTCGAGGGCGACGTGTCTACGCCACTCTCAGCGTCAGCGGAGGGCGAAGACGTCGTAAAGTAGGTCGAGGAGGTGGACTCGGTCGACGCGATGGAATCAGATGAGGATGTGGATGTGGAGGAGAAAGACTCTGCAAAGAAGGAACCGATGGAGTCTCTGTAGGAGACCTCTAGAGGGACGAGGACCAGTTCGTGGTCGCTCCAGATGCCACCGACGCCGTTTGGGGGGAGCTCTGGCTGAGACAGGCGCCGTAGAATTTGCCCCATATCCTGCTCGGTCCAAGCAATAGTAGGGAGGTCAGATGGAGTCTTCTAAAGGAGGGTTCGATGAGTCGTGAGGCAAGAGGTCGGTGGCTGGTTATTAGAACCAACCTTGCGGTGCATGGGATCGAACCGCTGGGCATCCATGGCTTCATAGCGTGCAAGATCCATGATCAGGAGATAAGGGAAGATAGGGCGGACGGAATCCGTAAGATGGAAGACGAGAAGAGCGGAACTGAAGGAGCTGTGTTTATAAGGAGAGGACGTATCCATGACCACAACTCGTGGTGTGGACGTTGTCGACAATTGGATTCGAGGCCATGCCATTAATGCACTAAACAGTCTATTGTGCACACCGGCCTCGCATTGTCTTCAAAGCGTCCCCCCGCCCCGCTTTGACAGCGCTGGTACTGTATGACCACTAATTGAACGGGGTGAAGGGACTCACAGCGTATAAATAAATCCGCTCGGAAGGGATCATCTTTCCGTTCAGATAGCCCGACCATCAAAACACACCTTTTTAATCTTGAAAATGCAGGAACGGGTGAGCGGATGCCCATCTCAACCTGTAGGGAAGCACGTGCTGATCGTGGGTCTAGGTATCGGAAACGCAGTCCATGGATGATTTCCATCAGGTACCCAGTCCCACAAGCGATGAGCCGGAGCCGGAGAGCTTAGAACCCACCTTCGTGATCCAGACGGCGCGCAAAGTCCCGGTTCCGAAGGAGAAAGGTGTCTTGATATCAGTAAGATCACTCCGTGGGATTCCCGTTCACATTACCTACACGTACCCCAGGTTCCACCAAGAGAATCGGACATCCGGCCCCTCCCTCTACACGAGGCAAATGGCAGCTGAGGAAGCATCATGGTGGCGCCCAATAAACGTGTGAAGAGCTGTGT
Source organism: Xerocomus brunneocitrinus (assembly GCA_038093375.1). Taxonomy (NCBI): domain Eukaryota; kingdom Fungi; phylum Basidiomycota; class Agaricomycetes; order Boletales; family Boletaceae; genus Xerocomus; species Xerocomus brunneocitrinus. Next base: position 57,542 of record JBBPSB010000063.1, on the reverse strand, counting down.
CTCGAGTCTCGACCACACAGCATCTGAGTGCCTCATCGAGAAGTACCTGTAAATATACTTATTCTCATTTATTTCCCTGATCTGCTCAAAAGCAAATGATTGACGAGAGTGTCGATAATCCTTATCACGTGACCACTCTAACTCATGAACAAGTTGCCCCCAACCTTTACTTCCCTGTATCGTCTTGTCCTCCGTGCAACTTCTGCGTCAGTTCTACACAAAAATGCTGCTCGAAAACACCTCCGACTGCTCTTCCGACCAGTATTTGATGTTGCAGCACAAGCTGTCGTAGAGCTTCAAAGCAATCAGCTTTCACGCTTGGAGAGGACCAAACGTGAACGTTTTTTCAATACTTTTCAGCGACGCAGTGGGTCTATTCATCAATTGCTTGTTCATGCTATCTCAATTACAACAGTGGATGGCACTTTGAGCCTCCTGCTGACCTCTGCGCAGTGTCGCGGGATTCCTCATCGAGTAATTTACAACATGAATCGACTTCGGAAGGCACATGTTATCTGGGTCCGTGGCAAGTACTCTTCCGGATCAAAGAATGCATGGAACCCAAAAGCAGCAGTCGTGGACAATTCAAAGGCTTGTGCCCCTCTACGCCCTCGTGACATCGAACGCATGGAAAAGAACCGAGTGCATGAGCATTGTTGGGATGCTTTGGGAGAGGTCATCAGGATGGCGGAAGGCAGACATAATCTATCCTTGGGCAGACTTTACCTGAGGCCTTGGACATTGGGAAAGCGATAGTGAACCACCTCATAGCCATCCCTCGGACGGATGTTTTTTCTTGCTCAGGTGAGTCATTATCGGGACAATTACTCAAGCAGTCAGGCCCATCAGCTGCCTGATATCTTTTTATGCTGACTTGACACTAAAGGGAAAGAATTCGAATTCGCAACATTGTCCTTTCAAAGAAACAACAATCGTCCGCCCACTGCGGTTAGTCTGTGAATATCGGTCCAACGTTCAGCATGTTTGATAAACTTTATTACAGCCACTTGCGCTTCTTGTCCTAGTTCCCTTTATATATTCCTGGACATGGTGGGTTATTGTTCACTATCTACATTTCCTGTCACGTGACTGTGCAGCAATATTTTGGACCGTTTGATAACAATAACTATTGTTTGGTGTTCAAATTTAGCCTCCTCGTGGACGGCCCGTGTTCCCATATTTAAGCGCTATTGCAATGAATGGAAGCAAGTCTTTCGCCCTCGCGTAGCTGTGCTTCGCCCTTGTATTCTGTTTCACGATTCCCTGGTATATGTACCAGCATGCCGTTTCAACCCTCTAGTCTCCGCATTGCTGGTCAAGACTCGGACACTGTAGACATTTTTTTCTCTTCTTTTGAGGCATCCCAGTGTCTTCCAGTATCCCCTATACCGGGCAAGCAAATGTATGGAACCGATGAGTCGATTCTGTCATGGATCAGTGCAATCGATTTTGTGAGTATTGTCGCTTCACTTTCTGTGGTTGCAGTTGAGCGTATTGCAGGCCAACAAATCCCCCTTGAATCTGAGTAAATCCAATGATGTCGATGTCTTTGAATTCGCTACGCATCCTTTCAGAATCTGTCGTCCGCATTCACCGTTCTCCGACGACTCGGATAGCGAAATCTCGTTTTGCTTTGCGATGTCAGCATGGGCTCCAGAGGTGCTGGAATCTTCCTACTACGATGACAGCGATGAAAGTCATTCGGACCCGGTTCCTTCAGATGACGCGCAATACATCGCCATTCCCTTTGATAGTCCCTGGTATCGTCCACTACCATCCAGCCCCAGACCCGTCACGGCCTACGAACTCTGTACTGCGACATACGCACAATCATGTTCCAGTGATGTCCGCCAGGCTATTGCCCAGCAGGAGCTCCTGCTTGCCATCTTCCACGCGGAATTACGTCGGATGGTACCTCGTGCTGAAGGCGCGGCGTATGGCTTTGACTGGCTGGAAGATATGGATGCGGATCTTGTGCTGGCGCCTCTGGAAACATACGCAGATCTTTGTTGGGAATCAGCAGTCTGTGAAAATGCCCCTAGCTTGTGGTTGGACAGGCCGATCCCTGACGTTCCGATGGGGTTTGACGATATTTACGAGACTTATTGAATGTCAAGGTGAGTGTACATTGAGTTGTCTGTTGGAAATTTCCTAACAACTCTCATTCAGAATCTTGCTTCTATCATCGCCTGCTGTTTTCGTTCCTGCATGCATGCTCCTTGTTGTATATCATCACCATCAATCGCCCATTCTCTTTGCATTTTGGCATTCTTTCTGTGTATATGGCATACTGTACGCGGTCACTTCTAGGGTTAGCTGTACAGTCTTGTATAATAAATGTGACACTTGGCTGACGCAGCCGCATCACCAACAAATTTTGATGGAAAATTCCACCACATTGTTACATCATCCTAGGCCAAACTCTCGGTCGGACAGAAACAAGGTCTTGAACTTTGGCGCCAACGCTAAGTTCAACGCCCCCCGGTTTTCAGCTATTCAACCACCTTGACGACGGGGCGATGAGTGTACCAAGATCTGACAGTTTGTTTCTACCAGTGCCCGCCGAAAATAGTAAGTCTCACTTTTCAGCGTTGGTGATTACTTCGGTCGCGTCAGCACGCAGTTTCCGTTTTTTTTTACCATCGCCAACGATCCGTGTGAGACATTACTAGTTTCATTTCCGACCTGTCAGTGTCATGACATGTGTGTGTCATGGCCACCTCCTCCAAAGCCCACATTCTTGTAAGTGCGACGCTATTGTAGCATCATCGCGTAGACTGAGGCAGTACCGTATACGATCGGTGAGTACCCACATGCGACGAGCAAGGAAAAACATTCCATGTGAACGTCGAAGGCAGACGTGGCGCAACTTGATCATTGTCTCATTCATGACAACGGCACAGAAAACATCTCCCGGTGGGGGCATTCTCCCCATCGAAGACGGAATCTGTTAATTCCCAAATGGACATGATACAGAAACGCCATCCCCTCGTGTCTCATCACCTTTCCTGGTTTAATTGACATTCCCCACCGATCCTATATCAACGCCCAGGTGCCCCAGATCGTCCAGGACATAGTATCATGCACCACCCATTCGTCGACAACATCCTTTCATCCTTATCAACGCCTTCCCCGCAATGGACTGCGGAACAGGAAGTGGTGGGCCTTGAACGTTCTCCTTGACCTTTCGATTAATCTTTGTGGTAGGCATTACTCGAACCTTATGCGCACGTAGCGTCTTCCCCTGGAAAAGGTTTCCGCAGCAAACTCATACAAGCCTTCAACCATTGGCTTCAAGTACCTCCAGCTCAACTCGAGGCAATAGATCGAACAGTAGGACTGCTGCACAACGCGAGTCTCTTGTAAATTTGATTCTTTCTCTCTCGCACTGCAAGTTCTTATGTTTTTGTAGAGTGGACGATATCGAGGACGACTCAGAATTAAGGAGAGGAAAACCAGGTAAAGCATCTCTGATTATCAGGGATGGATATCTGAACGACTGGTCGCAGTTGCACACAAGATATACGGCATACCTCAAACTATCAACTCCGCGAACTACGTCTATTTCCTTGCGTATGAAGAGGCCCTCAAGATTCCTTACGCGTATCAAGTTGAACGGCTGTCTATTTGCCACCTCGGCCTTCCCCGGTGGAACCGTTTGAATTCGAATTCTGGCCTTCGCTTCGTTCAAATCCTCAATGGTGAGTCACTCTCACGGTCATTGTGAGACCCCCCTCATTGAAGACGGGATTGGTAAGATGAAATGTTGGCCCTCCACCGTGGCCAGGGCAGGGAACTATTTTGGCGCGACTACCTTCAGTGTCCAACCGAGGAAGAGTATATACAAATGGTGAAGGACAGTAAGTATCTCGCATCGGCAAAATAAAGCAAACTCCTTATCTTTCCGACGTTCAGAGACAGGAGGACTCCTGCGGATTGCAGTGAGATTAATGATGGAGTGCTCTCCCATTTGCGACACGTGAGTTGAATGTCCTGTTTCAAAAGAAGTCTAACACGCATGGATGAATCCCTGTTAGAAACTACGTTCCACTCATCGACTTGTTGGGCATCTGGTTCCAGATTCGCGACGACTATATGAATCTGCAAAGTAATATGGTGGGTAAATCTGTGTAGAATATCTACTTGGTTAACATCAACTCTCGTTCAGTACACGGAACAAAAGGGGTTCGCAGAAGACCTAACAGAGGGCAAGTTTTCGTTCCCAATCGTCCACGGCATCAGGGAAAACCCTGATAGCAGACATCTAATAAGTATGAACCATCGTTGCAAAGTTTAAAATCGCTTGAACGTACCAATTTTCTAGATATTCTCCATCAGCGACCAAAGGGTCCTGTGCTCAAACATCACGCGATCTCCTACCTCACGAAAGTGACATGTTCGTTTGAATATACCCGCAGCGTACTAAAGTCGCTGGAAGCGCAAGCGCGTGCCGAGGTGGCGAGGCTAGGCGGGAACCCAAAATTGCAAGCGATTATCGACAAGCTTGTAGTATCGGAAGGCAGTTGATACTGATCGTTGGTATATTTTGGCACTTATGAGTTATCCTGGTGGTTGTACGATTCATGCCGGTGTAAACATTTTCAGGCTCCTTCATCATCCATGCATCATGTCCAACTTTTCCCTGCATATATTAGATTTTGTAGCTAACTCTTATGACACTCTTGTACTTATGGTCCTTACGCATGCAAACTACTCCCACAATGACGATTTTAGCAAACCACGATGTCTCTGTCCATCTACAGACCTGAGAAATTAACAGGCATGTGCGTTAAGACAAGTCAACTTAGATAAAAAGGTTGTGCTTGTAACTATTTCCAAAAATGAACGAGTTGGCATCAGTGCGAGATCGGATGGAGAGATAAACTTGGAAGTTGGAAAAGTCGTCGAGGACGGCTATAGGTGACGACAGAAGAAACTACTTGAAGAATATGGGCTATGTGACCATAATTCTTACCGATGATCTATGGTAAGTTGTATCGTTCTGCGAGTACATGGAACAATGCAAAGTATCTGGCAGCCATCCTATGAATCAGGCGCTTCCATCTGCTGAGAATCGTCTTCGTCATCATCTCCAAAGAAATCATCGCTTGCAACACTATCAGTGTGAGTGCGAGGCTTGGTTCCAGGAGCTGGGTCGGTTCCTCTTCGCCCGGATGTCAACCGCTTGTCCTCTGGGCCTAATTTCCCTAGCTCATCTTCCGGTTCAGTACTCAGCTCCCCGCGTTCCATTTGTTGACGTATCATTTCGCGCACTTTTGATCGCTCTTCGTTGTCGTCCGACGACGCAACAACCGGTGCAACAGTGGAGCCAGATTTGCGGGCTTCGGGCGGGAACAAGGAGACGTATTTTTTGGTTTTGGGAAAGTGCTTGGGCCTGTCGTCAGTAGGTCCCGACTATCAAGTTTAGTGTCAACCTACCAAAACATAGTTTAGGTCCACCCGCAAATCAGCCAGCGTTGATTCCAGCTTCTTCTTCTCCTTCCCTTCCGAAGCTGCAATGCTCCGTTTGGTTTGATTTATTTTTCGGACTACTTTTTGGCGTTCTAGATACGAGAGAGGTAGTCTTAATCGACTACTTGGCATCTGGGTGCGACAAACTCACCAAAGAACTTGACTTTATGATATTTCGCTGCATAATGACGTTCTTTGCGTGATTGCTCGGCACGAACAAGATCAGCTTCGAGAGCCTTCAAGCGCCGTTCCGTCCCCACCCGCACATCTGCTGCTAAGTTATCCTTGGCGAGAAGTCGTTTTGTTTGTCTGAGGGCTGATTTGAGCCTCTGGACGCCAGGAAGAGCATCGTCGGTATCTGGTAGGCGTTGCTTTTTAGGATATGGGTGGCTTCCATGCTTTTTGGATGACCATTTTGTAGAAGGGCCTGCCACTGCGAATGTAGACTCTTGTCTCGTTCTCGAGGGTGCCATCTCGGAAGGAGAAGCAAGTCTTAGTTTAGGGTTAGGGTTTGAGGTGACCGATTCTGCCCGTTTGTTGTGTCAAGACTTAGTTGAGCTTGTAACAACTCGCCACGATGCGGAATCTGGCGCTATCGACTGTTCAGGTATCCGTTATCCAGGCAGAAGATGTGACAGAGTTTTCTACATCTGACCACGCTTCTGCCGTTCTCAGCGCAATCGCATTCGACCTCGATCGGAATGCTATTTTTGCTGGAGCGCAGTCAACGCAAGGAGAGATCATGATCTGGAAAATGTCGGACGGTTCTCTCCCAACCACTGGAAACGATTCTTTTGTCTTTTTGGGATCACACTTTTCCCAGGACACTCGGATTGCAAGTCTCAGAGTGCTCTCAGGATCCAATCAACTCGTGCTAGTGACCCTTGCAGGAGATATCGTTGTGTGGCAGCTGGACGAATCTGGGGAATCCGCTGTAAGTGATCACAGTGCGCCCGCCCGCCTTCTAAATATTAATTCAGGAATTTCCTGATGTCGTGGGCACAATAGAATCAGGAATCGCAGCTGTAGCGTGGAGCCCCGATGACTCATTGCTGACCTTGATTACTGGTGCGTTATCGTTTGCTGTACTCCAACAGATAGTCGATTTATCCGAAAGCGTAGACACCAACGTAATTGTCATGACATCGACGTTTGATGTCCTGTCGGAGGTTCCAATCGAGACTAATGAATTTGGAGAAGGCATGATTGCTTTCCAGTCTTACAATGCGTCTAGTGATGATGTTATGATTCAGATGCTCCAATCAATGTCGGCTGGGGTTCAAAAGAAACCCAGTTCCACGGATCGATAGGCAGGGGTCATCTCAAAGCCGACAAGGAACAAGAAAACATTGAAAGTGAATGCCTTGCTGACAATGGTCGGCCGCGTGTCACTTGGCGGGGAGATGGCGCGTACTTTGCTGTTTCTTCCCGATCATCCTCTGGTTCCCGACGCGTGATCAGGGTGTATTCCCGTGAAGGTCACCTCCAATCAACTTCTGAAGTAGTACCAGGTCTCGAGGCAAGCGCTGCATGGAGACCGAATGGCAGCTTGATTGCGTCTACGCAAAATGAGGTACGGTCGGGACCCCAGGATGCTCGAAAAAGTGGCAAATACGATGTGGTATTTTTCGAGAGAAACGGTCTCCGACATGGCGAGTTCAGTTTGCGACGTCCACTCGAAGACGACGGATCGGGATACAAAGTCAAAGACCTCGTATGGTCTCCTGACTCTGCTGTCCTTGCAGTGTGGACGGAGAGGCTGGGTGGTGATGTGGTGCAGCTGTGGACAGCTGGGAATTACCATTGGTAACTCATTGATTGTTTACGCGTACTACCTTGTTGACCCTGGAACATATGACATAGGTATCTCAAACAAGAGTTCCGAGCTCCAGGTGATAGTCATTTCACGAGTGTCACATGGCATCCGGAATCTTTGTTGAGGTTGCTCACGACGACGGCGTGTAAGACGTTTTTGTCCTCAGTAGTCTTGGACGTCCATGTTTATTACAGTTCTCTTTAGCGCAACTCATTTCTAGAACGTTCACATGGGGGACTTGTGCTGGTGCAAATGCTACTGGCACTGTTGGCGTCATTGACGGAGGTCGTCTCCTCTCATTTAAGGCATATTTTCAACGACTCATCGAAATTCCAACAGATGAGGTTCTGCTCACGCCTTTCCGCATCCAAAACGTGCCCCCTCCAATGTCATCCTATCAACTCAAAACGTCCCTTTCCACGCCTTCCGGTGACACACAGACGCCAGTCCATATTTCTTTATCACCTACCAATGACCTCCTAGCTTCCGTGTGGCAAAGCGGCCGCCTTTCTATCTGGTCGCTAAATACGAGGACAGGTCCAGGAAAAGGAAATGCCATGGATCCTACGCTCATTTGGACGGCGAATTTACGTGACGGAGACAGGATTTGGAGACAAGTTTCTGTTTCTGATCACAACGACGGTGGGAAGGGCACTGTAAGGGTAATATTGCTGGGTGCAGAGGGAGGCTCCGACCATGTCACGATTCATGAATTTTCAATCGCTGATGGTAGTGACGACAAAACCGAGAGAGGAGAACGTTTCCTTGTCAAGATGCCGGGAACCAATGGTCGACTCGCTGCGAGCAATAATCACCTGCTTCCGGTTTGGCAGAACTTGAATGGAAAACTATTCGAAGGTCGAGTCACTCCGGGGCTAGTACATTCATGGTGCTGACACTTACACCAGTGGATTACGCCCAAGACATTGTTTCGCCGCTTTGTACCTTTCCCGAGCATTGCTTCTGGGTGACGAGCACCTTGGTGGATGACACTCGACTGTTTGTCGGTCATGCCTCTTCGGGAAATTTGTTTTGCGTCGCTCCAGGGTCACAGCCGATACTACTCGCAAGCAACGCCAACTCCTTTGCTATTGGTTCTGGTTTCGTGATCTTCACCACCGCAGCGCACGACGCCCAGTTCGTTCCTGTCGCAAGGTTGGTACAGCACGTGCAGCGTACGCACGAAGAACCAGAGGAATTGCCCCTGGAAAGCGTAAATTCAACCACGCAGCCGTTGAACGATGCATGGGAGAAGCGCCGTGTCGAACGAGGCTCCAGAATCGTGACAGTCGTGCCGAGTACGATGAGCATGGTGCTGCAGATGCCACGAGGTAACCTGGAGACGATCAACCCTCGTCCCTTAGTCATGAAAGTCGTGAAGGCTGATCTTGATTCGTGAGTGGACCCTATGTCGCTTCGTGTGTGGCGCCCCTTAGTAATACTTGGCTTGATAACAGAGGGCGGTGGCAAAAGGCTTTCGTAGCATGCCGGAAGCACCGAATTGATCTCAGCACTATCGTGCAGCATAACCAAGATGCATTTATGGGAGGCGTTTCGGAATTTGTTGACCAAGTTCAGGATGTCGATTACATTAATTTATTCCTAACTGACGTTGGGTCAGTCTCACTCTATTCAACGCCTAGTATCAGCTCACCGGTTTTCCACGTAGGCGAAGCGAGCTTGAACAAAGGACGATTACCTACGTTTGCGACGCAGTACGTCGTGAACTCGAAAATAAAGACGTCGGCAAATACGTGAACGCCATTTTGACAGCGCATGTAGTCAAATCGCCACCGGATCATGAAGGAGCACTCGCTATGCTGCTCCACCTACGAGGTCGACTGTCGTTCTCCCTTGGTTGACATCTTCCAACAGTACTTATACACGTTTTTTTTAGATTCACAACCTGATCTGGTCGAGGATGCTGTAAAATATGTTATTTTCCTCGTGGACGCTGAGAGTCTTTTTGACACCGCCCTTGGGATGTACGATTTCTCGCTGGTTTTGATGGTCGCTCAGTATGCACAAAAGGTCCTCCTTGTTTGGGTGAAATTAAGATAACGGAATCTGTCTAACCTTTTTTTAGGATCCAAGGGAATATCTCCCCTTTTTGCGCGAATTGAGAGCCCTCCCACAGTACTATCAGCGCTTTAAAATCGACGATCACCTCCGAAAATATCGCAAGGCGCTATCAAACCTTCATCTTTCAGGTCAGCTAGTAGATAGATCATCAATCTTGATCGGTGACCCACATATGTATCACACGTTTTGATAGGACCCGGTTATTTTCAGGAGGCCATTGAATATCTCGAGCGCCATCAGCTTTATGAAGAAGGTCTCACAATTTGGCAGGGTACGGCGCAATACCAGGTTAGCCGTTCTATAGCGTTCTTCCTTAAAGATTGCCTGATATATTCTCAAGGCCGTCTTAACCGAGTATGGCAACTGGCTGTTTGAACGGAGGGATTACAAACAGGCAGCTTTGGGTGCGGAACTAATTGTCCACGTCAGGTCAACGATAACCGGATTGGGACATATTAGCGTTTATCGAGGCAGCTGACCTCCGAAAGGCGATGGTCGCGCACGAAAGGGCACTAGAATGGCAAGAGCTTTTTGAAATTTCCGCCAGGGAAAAGGTACCCGTGAATGAGGTGCAAGAGATCGCGTATCGTGTCTCCGGTCGGGTTTTTTGTTGTTGCCAAGCTTTACTTGGATTTGCGCAGCTTATGCTGTTTACAGAGGAACTTTTGTCAAAGAAGCGTTATCTCGAAGCGGCACGGGTCTTTATCGATTATGCTAGAGACATTCGGCAAGCGGTCATCGCTCTTGTCCAGGGCAACGAATTCTCAGAGGCACGGCGGATCGTGAGCATGTCCAAAGTCCCAGTTGATTCCTCGTTCACTTATCTGTGGCAGGTATCGTTGCATTCAGCGCCTGAGCTCCTTGAGGATGTGATACTCCCAGGGGCACTCGAGACGCGATCTCAGCTCGCAGATGATCTTGCAGAAATGCGTGACCAACTGGACAAGCAGACAGCTCGACTGCAAGAGTTGCGTGTCAAGAAGGCAGAGGAACCAGGTACGCCTTCCCCCCACGTTTTTGTGCCGAATGTCACGCCAACGATCCAGACGTCTTCTACGGCACCGAGGATATGCGCCTGCACAATGTGGATGTGATGACGGACGTGTCGATGGCGCCGACTGCGTTCACGAGGTATACGGCCGCGCCGTCCGCGACGTCCAAGGCATCTAAGTGAGCAGGAATCGTATACATCACTTATCATAATGAAGCTCAATAACACTCTGCACGCAGACGTAGTTCCAAGACCAAGCGAAAGATGGAGCGCAAGGTCGGATCGGGCCGGAAAGGCACGGTGGACGAGGAAGAGTATCTGCTCAAATCGATCTCGAAGCTGGTCGCGAGGTGGACGGCGACGCAAGGTACGGTCCAATCCTGAGCGGCGCAGTGACATACGCTGACGAATCCTCACAGGCGAAGCGAAGAAGCTGCTGCCGCATCTACTGCAGCTGTCAAAGGCGCATTGCGCAGAGGGAGAAGCGCTGCAGGAAGCGCTGAGTGCGTTCGGCAAGCAGTTGCGCGAGGCGATCGAGGACATTTGGAAGAAGGCTGGGGCCGACCAGGAGCCGCCGGCAGATTCCTGGGCAGCTAGGATGCAAGAAAAGGAAAGGGATCGCTTGATAGAGCCTATCGAACGTGTGCAAAAGCCGGAGATGGGAGCCGTCGAGTTTTCGCTTGACTTGCTGCGAAAGACACGGTAGCCACGAAAAAGTGTAAGTTGTAGACGTGGAACGAGTCGAGTGTACTTGGAGACCTATGGTAACAATCAAACACACCGTCTGATGGAGCTTTGATGTCATCACATAAGTGAGATTCCCAAGTACAATCTAATCACTGGTTTCGACAGTCGGTTTGATCTTGAAGCTTGAAGTACAACCCATTCGCGATATTCTTGGTTTCTCTGACATCTTGTCATGGAGCTACAGCATCTAGGCGTTTCTCGGAGGCACCTGCATCACCACCCAACGGTTCGCTTTTCGCAGTCCCTGAAACCGCGTCGCTCAGCAACCTCGACGCGGTGTCCTAAACACTCTTCAGGAATCAGTCTTGCTCAAGGGCCCGCCTAGAGGTTGCCATCAAGATTGATCATGATTGCCCGGAGGCGAACCGCACCGCGACGCTTGTCAGGCTTAACGGCCACGTAATTGGTTCCAAACTGCAAATATCGCGGGTGTTTCTTATCGGCGCTGTTGCAATGGTATATCTAGTCAATCGCCGAGGGTGCGAGTACCGATGAGGGAATGATATCGATACGTACCATGGGCGTGCTCCGAATCGTTTTAGAGGCAAGTCGATGGGTGCCTGCCACTTGCGCTAGTGCATAGCAAGCCACGTTTGCGGTGTGCTGCCGTGCCGAGTCATTCGTGTAGGTCACCGTTGACAGCTTCAAAGGAAAAAAAGCGTCGTGTCTTGAGTGCCCAGTTTCAACACCTCCCGATTTCAACTACTACCTCGCCTTGCTTCGTCGGGAGATCCTAAAACGTTAAAGTTTGTTTCGATGGGTAAGTATCCGCCTCCTTTCGTTTCGATGAACATTGATCGAGCGCACTTGAGTCCAGGATTCACTTGGATATTGGCACTCACGGTGGCTCCAACACGCAAAGGACGTTGGAATGCGACTCGATCGGACGAACTATACCAGGGTCATCAATGTGAGGGAACGTCAAGGTTGGTGATCCATGTCCCGTGCGATTCGACGACTGCGGTGATCGGACCGCTTGTCGCACTTGGACGTCCACGTCCGTCCGTCACGACATTCGTTGGTCCGTTTCGTTCGAGATAACGGAGGTAACGGCCCGCTGACGTGGGCGTCTCAAGCTCATCCGGGCCGAGAGGACCTCGCCTTGTCATGTACCTGTGCGGGCGCTGACACTTGGGCGACGTGCCCACCATCTGTGGGCCGACATGCGCGAGCTCCAGAGTTGCCCTCCGACGGAAAGCATGGCGGGTTTCTCCGCGTACGTGCGCACTGTCCGGGATGCCAAACTGAGCGGCGAGGCGCTTTCCGTTTGTCCGACAACCTCGTCGTCACGACGCCCGTCTCAGACGCCGGCGCGTCCAACCGGGCACATCGGGGATCGACCTTGGCTTCCCCATGAGACCGAACAGGGACTCGAGAAGCGCAACGAGATATCCCCCGAATCGCCGACGTCTGGACAGTGCTGCGGTCCTTTTGAATCCACGTTCATCAGAAAGAGGCACAGAACAGTTTCAATAAAACGTGGGCAATACCACGCGTTCGGGAGCATCTTCGTTGTGCCTGATCAGCCTATCCAAACCATGCCCTTGACAAATTTTGTTCATCCTCCAAGACGGCTAGATTTTGAAGAGGTATCACGTAGTAGCATAGGTATGTAGATTATTTTTCCAGGTCGCATGGGTGAGAACTAGTACTATGAATACAATGTCGACAACAAATAATATCAGATGCAGCGTGTAAATGGGTCTGAAACGTGAGCGATCACATGCCTGCGTGGAGAGAGTGAGGAAAACAGCGGTGGGATGATGAGTCCCGTTGGGGAAACCAGGCCAAAGCTTGGTTTCATTTTGAAATGTCCGCCCTGGTTGCGACCTTGTCATCCGGCGCGGTCTACAGGTCATCGGATGCGCACGTTGTCCAACGCCTCGACATCACATAGATCTGAAAACGGTCTGAAAACTCAAAAACAAGCATAGCCAATGACATTTCCCACCTATAGGTGACCGGAATACCCGAACCTTGCAATAAAACCGACGCTCAGAATGGAAATACACAGACAAAGGCTGCCTTACATAGGGATGCAGTGTCGTCGCACGACCCTCGGAGCGTGATCGTACCAGACCTGATCGCCGGTCAAACACATATGACTCGGCGTTGGGCGCCTCATTATCTTCGCCATGCCATGCCTGCATCTGGATATTCCCTCCCAGTGAATGAGGCCCTGGGGCGTTTGTCGGATCCTCTAGCTCGTACTCGGGCGATGTATCATGACCCGACTCTGACGACAGCTCTGACGACACTGGCCGAATCATGACCTGGTCCTTTGGAGAACCGGCTCGCTGATCAGCCACTATCGGGGGTCGATGCGAGTCCATGGAAGCCGTCGTCGGTGATTTTGCCACAGCAACAACGGTGTAGCCGAGTTCCTGTGTCAGCGAACGCGGGAAAAATATCTGGAAAAAGATACATCATTCTTTTGCAGTGCATCACCTGAGGGTCAGCATCACATACCAACAGGGTGATCGCAGAGGAAACGAATGAACCAAGCGCTCCAACCATGAGCAAAAGATCTGACCGGGATCATTATTGACCCTACTTTCTCCAAGGCGACGAGGACGTACCTGGCCAGAATCTGCATAAAACAAGAAATGACATCTTTGTAAACGCCACATCACCGGAGCCACTTACGTGCTATTGTTGATTGGGTGACTCCCTTGTACGCCATCGATAGACAACACAAGCAATGGAATCGAAAATAAGAAGCGATAGACGATACGCCCGAGCTAAATCAGTGGCGTCCGTTGATCAATTGACGGTCCATCATCAGGATTTACTCACGTTGAGCTGGTAAAAAAAGACGAGACGAAGGACTACATTTGGCGCGGCACCGTCATCCTTTATGCCACGGATGAACGCAGGGAACCGCGAGAGGACGTAAAGAAAGGCCAGCGATGTCGCCGTGGAGGCAGAAGCTCCGACGAGCAACGTCCACGCAAGACACTAGAACAGTCATCTAAGTATAATTGGGTCGTCATGGGAAAACGTCTTTGTTACCGAGTCGAGTTGGCGTCGCGAGATGAACGTTGTCATTGGCATTCCCAGCAAGGAGAGCAACGTGCCTGGCGCCGCATAATCAGCGAGTCAATCATTCCGCAGGTAACATGGGCCGAGTACCCCAAAGCCAGAATCTGAACTCGCTGCTCTCGAACCACAGCCTGGGGATAGGGCCTTGATTTTGGAGGAATAGCCAGAAAGCGAACTCTGCGCCACCCAGGACAATCAGCGGAGTGTGTCGGGATCACTAAGAGCGGGCTTGCCTTCGAGGTGAGTGACACTGCGTGAGGCGATGTTTAGAGGTGAAAAATGCATGTGAGCGAAAGACTGACAGTTCACAACCCCACGCGACACTGAACACGATCAGGAGCGGGAGTACCCATTTTTTGTTTGCAGGCGAATAGTACTCGAGTGGGATAGGTGTGACTGGCAAAAGATATGAGCAAAGAGTCGGAAAATGAGCGGGGCAGTGTCACTTTGGCCGTTTGACAATGTCACGAGGCCTGGACGGAGGGTGAGCGTCGAGGACCCGCGGTTGATGTAAACGCACCTTCCTGGAACTTGAGGAACGTGAACGCAACGGAAAAACACACGAGGCAGATAAGGGTCGCTAGATAGGTGTACTGGAAGGGCGAGTGAGAAAGAGACTAGAGCAAACGAGAGCAGACTTGCGCTCATGAAACGCTTGAAGGCACCGGGCTGCCTGCCGGACTGATTCCACCTGAGGCACTGGAACTTGTCATAGCTCCAGAGATGGTACAAGTGGAAGCAGAGGAACTGGAAGAGATGAGAGGCGGAGACTGAGAATGGGGTGGAACACGCACTGACCAAGGTTGAGAGAATGGACCAGAGAAGAAAGGCAGTCGGAGAACCACCTGGCATGGAGGGAGGGAGGAGGATTACAAGGCGGTGTAGTAAAGAATTAGGCTTATTTGTAACTTCCCCGCAAAAAAGACTAGTGGATCTAGATTTACGAATGTTCGCTAGCGGCTCGGGCGCTCAAACGTCCCTCCAGGGTTTGAACATGCTGTGCTTGACCTGAAACGCGCAACTATTCTGTTTGACAATCTACAGTCATCCTACCCGATCTTGACACCGTTCGCAGCCTCCTTCTCCTCCTTGTCACCAAACACGTCGACATTCCACTTGGGGTCGTACCTCAAAGGAATGTTGTACCTGGAACGGGCTCCACTTGAATCAAATCCAAAACGGCAACCGTGATCAAGAGCGCACCGCCTCGCGTTTCCGTGCCCCATCACTGACACCTTGTCATAGTCCTCCTTGCTCAACTCAATCTGCTTAAAGTTGGAAATGATATGGTCTAACAAAAAATTGGCATTCAATCTTTCCAGATGAAACGCATCACATACCCTCCTTCACACTCTTCGGGATAACGGAATACCCGCGGTGTACCCCCCAGGCAATCAACACCTGGGCAGGGGTTGCACCAAGCTTCTTGGCGACCGATTGTACGGCAGGGTGCTCTGTGAGTCTGGGAACGCCAACCACTGACAACAACATCAACACAAGACGATCTGCAAGCCAAGAAATACGCACAGTTGTTGCCAAGAGGGCTGTAAGCTATCAGGTGGATGCCCTTTTCCGCACAGTACGCGACGAGATCATCTTGCGGAAGAAGAGGGTGGGCCTCGACTTGGTTCACCGCCTACAGGCACCTCCGGATAAGCACCGCAAACAAAGAGCTCCAGAGAACATACAGGAATGACACCAGTGGCATCAATGATACCTTGGATATGAGTAGTGGTAAAGTTTGAAACGCCGATGGCCTTGACCTGAGGAGAGTGAGTGCTATCACCGATAGAGTGCGCATATATGCACCTTTCCCGTCTTTTGGAGTTTGACGAGAGCCTTCCAGGTGTCCACGACGGACGTTTTCGTATCCAGTGCGACCTCTCCCGTGGCTTTGTCGACGGGGAAGAGATTCTTTCCAGGCAGAAACGCGACAGGCCAATGGATGACTGCCGTAGCGCATCAGTAAAAGGGGTGGCTATATGCGTCTCATTCGCACGGTAGAGGTCAAGATACTCAAGACCGAGTTGCTCCAGAGTCTCGTTTAGCTCAGTCTCAACGAGGTGGGGCTGATGAGAAGTGTTCCAAAGCTTGGATGTGATGAAAAGTTCTTTGCGAGAGACGACAGAAGGGACAACTGTCTTGAGGGCACGCCCGACCTCTTCCTGGTTGTCGTATACCCTGGCGAGGTCGAGGTGACGATAACCGTTTCGGACGGCGATCTCGACCTGAGCAGCGGAGATCAGGGGTGTCGACGAGAACGGCAAGATGATTTGTACGTACCGCGTTCTCGACCTCGTTTGGTTTGGACAACCATGTACCCAGGCCAATCTGGGGAATGGTCGCGCCGGTGTTGAGCGTGTTCACTTTGGCAAAGGACATGGTGGAACGAGAAAGAGTCATCTCTTTCACTGTCCCTTTTTATACTCACTTGACGTCACTAGACATCATCAATGATCATGCCGCTGCTCGTGCCACAAGGTAAAATAAGGCTCGAAAACGATTAGTCTTCTGTGCTGAACGATTGACAAAGTGTGCATAGAAAACCAGATCGACATTATTTCTAAATTACAACTTTTGTATGTACAGATTGTTGTGTGACACAAGGACTAAGTAGATGACGATTGCCAAGTGTTCTAATGTTACGAGCGTTACGGGCGGAGATTGAATTAAGTACCTTGTCCCGCTCGCCCCACACAGCGTCACTCGCGCTTAGCGCGTTCAACGACCATGAATGTGAGCAATTCGTCGCCACCATCCACACGAAGAACTTGACAGAGAATCATAGAACCTCCTCCGGACGCTGACGGAGAGTCAGGTCCAGGCAACTCCTGACCTGAAACTACTGTTAAACACAGTCAAGGATGTCAGGGTATGCAATACTGTCACCGTGCTGCCGCAGTCATCTAACCTATCCCACAGCGCCAGGGGTACGACAACAAAGTCTCCGAACCATTCTACGAATCCCTCGAGGGCTTGCTTCATGACCTCCGAACAGTCACCATGGTTCGTGTGGCCCAGCGTTCCCTCACCTAAAGGTTGTTTCTGATCCATGCCACCAGGATAACCATGATGCAGAAGCATTCCTCAAGCCAGTCGCAAAATCGGATTACCCAGATTATTATGATAGTGCGTGTAATCCGTCCTTTCAGGACTGTATCTCATACTACTTCCCACGTACTCTCGGTTTCCAGTAATATCCAATCCCATGGATTTGCAAACCATGCTCAAGAAGGTAAAGGCGAAGCAGTACAAGTCCAAGCGGGAGTTCAAGGACGACCTTGACCTCATCTGGTCTAATTGCTTCACCTATAACGCAACCGAGGTGAGTCTCGATGCCTTGTTTCTCTTCTACCATATTCCACCTTTCATCGTTCTTTGTCTCTCATTACCATTCGACAGGACCATCCCCTTCGACAATGTGTCATGCGCTTAAAGAAAAAGGCCGATGGACTCCTCGCCAATATAACGGACCGTAAGGACCGAGCCGACCCTACTATACCCCCCGATTTCTCTTCATCTCCCCCTTCTCGACCTGTCGCGCGACCAAAGATCAACGGCATTTCATCTCACGACCGTACGAAACCACCCTCTACGTCCCAGTCTCTTATGGGTGCTATTCCAGCTCATGGACCGCCTTTGATTAATGGCATACGGCTTGCCCCGGGCACTTATCTCAAGAAAATTAGCACGGATATACCGTTTGGAGATATGCCTGCACTTGTACGTACCCCCGAAGGCATGGGTGCTTTCCGATCCCTTGATATGGAGCTGGACGGGTTTGGTGAACCCGGTCCATCTACCCTCGCCCATGCGAACGGTCATTCAAACCATGGTCTGGTCGAGAGACTACGGAGCTATGTTATGACGCCAGAATGGGAAAGTGAGAGCGAGGACGAGCAGTTGGCAGGTGTGAGACCAGAAACAGACACTGGATCGAAACGCAGGCTATCGTGAGTGTTCATGCTTGATTCTTGACGATTCCTTTGAACACCGAGTCCTTCCCTCAACCGTTCAGTAATGGTATCCGCAACCGTCCTCGGAAACGTGTACGACTTACGCCCCCCGATTCGGACGATGAGAGTTGTATGAGGGAAAGAAACAGGAACGCTGTTGACCTCTGGTGGTCCGCCGCACAATCCGATGCATTACTTCCCAACGGTCTTCCTTGCCTCGTCCAATGTCCCCCCTCATCATCTTCCAGTCACTCTCCTTCCCAGGTCAAGCCCGAATCGTTGAAACTACCAAAGCGAAAGCGGATAAAGAGAAACCCACAAGCCCCCACCGCACCGCCAAATACCCTCCTCGGACTCATGAACTCCAACATCAAAACTCTGAAACGCGTTCGGAAAACGCACGCCAAATTTGCAGCCTTGAATCTCAATACTGACGACGGTGGTGGAGCGCTGGGTTTAGATGAACCGCCAGAAACGGCCGAAGATGACCCTGTGGACGAGTTTGTTGACGAGCGGCCGTGGAAGGTGTTGGTGGGACTCAAGGGTGAAATAGAGAGCGATATCGAGCTGGGAGGCGCGCGAGCAGGGCATTGTCTGCGGTGGATGGACCGCAAGGTGCTAGAGCATGCTGGATTCCAAGGTGCGTGTTTGTGGCTGCACCGAGGCTTGAGCACCGAGTTGGTGGAATTTGCAAAGGTACCTCTGCTTCGACCCTGGATGTGTTGACGGGTGTAACATCTGAGTTTCTCTTGAATCTTGGTCGGACCCTCAGATTCCTCTGCGACAAGTATGCAAGGACGATGACACCTGAGGTGAGATATCGATCTTTTACCGATGCATCCAATACAACCCCGGTATGAGTAAGAAGCAGTACTGACTCCGTCTGATGTGGCTAGGAAATTATCCTGCATACCCTATTTGAATCTGGTATCACAAAGATTCAAGACCTTGAACGATACATCAAGGACGACGTCGTTCGACATGGCTCACGCCTTGTCGAGCTCGAGAAGAAGCTTGTCAATGCTTACCACGAGGCAACCTCCGTCGACGTCCTCGACGACGATGCACTCTTTGGTGCGGGGTCCGAGGATGAGGAAGCGGAGGCGCCTTTCGCGATGGGCTTGGGAGGATTTTCGGAAGCATTTGATGAAGACTTCCTCGGGCTCAAGGAGTTGGGTATCGCAGCAGAATTGGGTCTCTCAAGTCTGAACGTACCAAAGAAACTGCTCAAAGGGAAACGAGGAGGCGCCTCTGGAACTACAAAGTACGTTGACTGCCAGGCTGTCGAGTTTGTTGGAATATTAACTTGATGGACACGACAGGGCGAAACCGACAGAGCCGCCACCTCCCTATCCGCCACCGCCGCCGTTTGTCCCGATTACCTCCAAGAACATGGAAGACCAAATTGGGTTGCTCAAGCCGTATCTTCAAGAGCGACTTGCTGCGTTTGCGCCCTCGTCTGCTCCTCCGCCTGTACTTGGTATGCCGCTTATTCCACCGCTGCTTGGTGTTGCAGTACCGAGCACGGAGGCCATGGATACTTCTGGTCCCACGGCTTCGCCAACGCTACTCACGCTTCCAGACGATCCACCGCCAGCTTCTCAGACCAAGCTAGGGCCTATTGGCCAGATCATGAAGAGTGGGCCGTCGACGGGTGCTGTGAGGAAGAAGGCCAAAGCGAATGGGGCACCGCCCAAGGACACGGGTGGTGGGCCGATCCCCATACCCCCTGGCTTGCTGACGCTGAAGCCCGACGACGTATTGATGGAGCCTGTCACGCCGATATTCCACGCCAACACTTTGGGCGATGGAGGACAACGAGTGGGTGGAAGTGGGAATGGCGGAAAGAAGAAGACGGTGGATATACCGCCTGTGATCGCTGCCAGCGCCTGAGCTACTCTTTCCCTCGTTCAAGCTGTCTTTTTGTGCTTTCCGATGGCCTACGCGTACATTACTACCTAGAGGATACCTGTAACACTATCAGGATAGTTATTCAACTCTTTCTATCCTTTTGGCTGTGAATGTTGGCAAGGCCCGGCCCGGATTGCCCTTGATCGATGATCCGTTGGGCGCCTGCTTATCGCAGTTCTCTCTTTCTAACCACCATGTCTTACTCTGGCGTAAGTCCGTCCCCTCTTACAAGCTACCGACCTTGATCTTGGACGGCAGTACGGACCGCCCCCAAGCATCTACGGCCCCCCACCACCAACGGGGTATACAAGCCCCGTCGCATCGCCGCCCGGCTACCCAACGTCAAGCTACCAGACCTCGAGCTACCAGGCATCAAACTATCAGGCATCAAGCTATCCGGGATCAAACTACATCGCCGCGCCGCCCGTCGACACTGACGCTCAGTACGTCCCCCTCATCGAGCACGCATGTAAATGTCAACGATGGGCAGGTTGTGGGCGTGGTTTCACGATGTGAACGTCGATCGATCGGGGGAGATTTCGATCGTCGAGCTTCGTACGTCTACCATACCCGCGCGCGCCGGTGCTGATGACGCTCGATAGAACGCGCGCTCGACAAGGGCGATTGGAAACGTGCGTGTGCTCCCTTTTTTTGTTTTGGGAGGGGGGTTAAGTTTGACGTAGCGTTTGATCTGGATACGATCAAGCTCCTCATACAACTCTTTGTACGTGATCGTCGATCGGTACGTATCGTGACTGACCGGTGGTCCAGGATACCAATCAAAACAGGACAATCGGGTTCAAGCAGGTTCGACTTTTGTGTATCGGTGTCGGGTCGACTCACGCTCGTTCTAGTTTGCAGGGATTTGGAAGTACATCAAGGTAAATGTTGTGCATCGATCTCTTTGATCACGGTCTCAATCGTTGTCCAGGACTGGTACAATGTGTTCCGTCATTTCGATCGTGATCGATCTGAGACGATCGACGCTGGCGAGCTCCGGGATGCTCTCGCCCACTTTGGGTACGTGTCATCTATTGCACGCGTGCCGACTGACACGGGCGCAGGTACCGCTTGGCGCCACGTCTCATCGAACTCATCGAGCTCAAGTACGCGGCGCCCGAGACGTACACTGGGGGACCGCTCCCAGGGATCACGTTTGACCGCTTCGTGCGCGCGTGCGTCGTCGTCAAGCAGATCACCGAGTCGTTCAAACGGCTCGATACCAACAGCGACGGGTGGATTTCGATCGATTACGATGGGTTCTTGGATATTGTGTTGAGCTTGCCTTAAATGTCTTGTACGAATATACTGCCTATGCCATCTTTTGTTGATTTCATGCGTGAGAGTACACTAAATAGAATAGATGGGTGGATCAAATGGATTTGAGGGGGCCCGAGGAAAACGCATCACCGCGTGGGCGCCCAAACAATGTCGGGGCAGACTGCGCAGGTAAGGCGCCACGCGAGGGTATCTCTGACGACCCAACCTCCTTACCTGCCAAGAGGTACGCTATGCGAAGTTCCTACCGCACGCACCCGAGTCCGACATCAAACCGAACAATGACCGAAAGAAGACGCCAAGGCCTTACCTCGAACGAGTGCTTGTCGAACTTGGGCGACGCGACGATGCTCATGAGGTAGTCTGGTGCGCCTGGGACGGCTGTCGAAGTCAAATACGCCGTCGAGCGCGCGTCGTGTTCGTAAAAGGGGTGTATGGGCGACGTCGGCCCATTCTCCATCGCGTTGGCCGTCGGGGATTGCATCTTGTTCCCCGAGAGATAGGCGTGACATCGGAGCTCCTGTAACGGTGATCAGCCGCTGTGGGCCAACGAGGACGAGAGGCTCACCTCGTGCGAAAAGTGGCTGTAGAGGGGTTGGGCAGAGATGGACTGCAAGTGCTCGCCCTGGGTGGTCTTTGCCGCCTGGAACTCGTGGGTCGGGGGGAGGGTCGTCGGGAGAGTGGCGGGGGCGTCGGTGGTGTCTGACTCTGTGCCATTGACCGCCGAGGGTACGGGGATCGCTACGGGCACAAAGAGCGGGGCAAGACCGAGCGCTGCCCGTGCGTTTGGTGTGTCTGGCGACTGCGGACACTGTGCGGGTGGTCCCCCCGTTGTCTGATATGCGTTGAGATAGTCTTGTGTGCGAAGTTCCTTGCGAGAAATGACTACCAATGTTATTTTGAGAGATATGAACGGACCTCGAATGATTGTTCTGGTGCTGGGGTAGCTGAGACACCGACGCTCATAAAGTAGATAATGTGTTGACCGTTCAACGCCATTTGAGGCTGCGAATAGCGATGAAGGCCATCAAATATGTGATTATGTAATGATCACTACTTTGTTCAGGGGATCGTCGTGACGCCCAATGGCCCACAATTGTGTAGACTGGACAGCACAACCACCAGCCAGAAAAACATCTCTGCTGGTCCTCACACACGGCAACGACGATGTCTACACCATCATCCCAAAAGAACTCAAGGTAAGAACCATTAGTGTCTCCCAATTGCGCTGCCTCCCTCGTCGCGTAGACTCTAGAAGAAATAGCTAGAAAAGAATTCAACCTCGGTGATGTCGACATCCATTTCTTGTCCACCTGTGCCAGCCTCTGCCATGGGAAACCGGCAAGGATCACAGCAGACGTGTGGGAGCACATAAACCCCTACATCGGTTGTGCCACCGTCAAAACATCTCGTCCAAGGGCTGAAGAGAATCAACCCCAAGCTGGCCCATCAAGGTTAGACGTAGCGTCCGAGACGACCGGAGATGAGCAATACTTTAGTGCCAAAAGAAAGCTGCCCTCGGACGCGGATGAGAATGAGCAACAGATGCTTACGGACACCACGTCAGACCATGGGAACGACCAGAGGACCTCTGCAACCGAAGACGAGGAGGAACAAGCGAGCGCGTCCCCCCTCAGACCACGCATACGGCGTCGTGTAGCATCCGAAGAGGAGGATGAGCAAGAACAGCATGAACCAGTGAGGCCTCCACAGTCTCCGATTGCTTCCCCGACGCTGTCAGGTAGGCAGGCACCGCTGGCCATGTTATCCCACTGACCTATTTCGTTAGATAAGGAAATCAAGAAAGAGAGGGTGGGCGACGCCCCATCGGCATCGCAGTCGGCCGAGCCGCTCCACCGACCTGGCAAGTCACACGTCCACCCTTGGTCTCCCACTGAACGTGATCACAGACATACAGATAAAGCAAGAGAAGCGCACGAGTGAGAGCGGAACCCAATCGAGTACGTCAATACCTGATCGCTATCAATCGCACTGATGGCGATCACACCCTAAATTTAGCGCACGACGAAACGGACACGCAGACTCAAGTCGACTCGGGGGAGACTCAGAAACTGATGATTCGCGTCGCACACCGGTCGTCGAACCAGGAAGCCAAGTTCATGACTAAGAGCACGACGAGCGTGGGCAAGGTGCTCGCAGGCGCGTGCAAGTCGTTTAGTCTCGACTTGAGCCTGTAAGTTGTGTATCCCTCGTGTGTCGTCTCAGATCACAAACCCTCGTGCATCAGGGCAACATTGTACTTGATCGTGGCGGTAGACGAAGGGGGCAACATGATGAATCTAGAATTCCCATGTGACAAGAACGATACCATTGCCAGGGCAGGCGCAGAATCTGACTCAGAGGCAAGGTTCATATTGAAGATGGCGGGAGAAGCTTGAAATATACTCAGCATCTAAGCATGTACAGTATTGATATGACAACGTATTAGACTTGAGGCATATGGTTTAATCAATCCTCTTTCTCTGCCGAACGAACTGCGTCCTTTCTGATGCGACCAGCCACAGACTAGACCAAAAGAAGGTGTCGTTGGTTTGCCGCCGACTCCAGGGTCCTTGTGCGACGCCACGCATAGCCCGCGATCCTGAATCCTGGCCCCTCAAACATTTGGAAAATGGAATGGGTGCGATCCGGTCTCACAAGGATCCCCGCCTCGCGTCGGCCGCTGTTGAAGCTGGACGCACGATGAGACCTGGTACTGAGGTCAAAAATCTTGTCGCATAGATTCACCCTCGATACAGCCAGTGTCGCCTGACATCGGACCCGTTCGTTGGACGGTGGACGAGCTCGCCGTGACCCCGAAAAAAAAAATTGGTTGACCACCCCAACATGCTGGCTCGCTCGGTCGAGAGACGGCGTCCGATAAATTGAGATGTCACGTCATGTCGTCCGTTTGTACTTATGTATACTATTTCGGCTACTACTGTCAACGACTATGTAAGCTAAGACTAGCACATCTTCATCTTTTTCCTATTTGTAATAAATAAAAGTAGAGATAGTACGTACGAGTATGTGTCCCAGCTTTAACGTCGGGATATCAGCGTACAATGAACACAACCAGAGAGAGAGATGGGAACGAGAGATAGGGCCAAATGCCCAAAGGTATTACGACATGAACAAGTCCCCCAACTCGGTTCAGTGCCGAGATTTCCTTCTTGAGCGAGAAAATGCATCCGACAAGAGACGAAGCGTGTGATTTGGCCTGGACGCATGACGGGGCGTCGAGGGCTGCGAATGCGGCTCGTACGACCGCGCGAGCATCTGCTCTCGCTTCTTGCGTGGCACAGGAACACCCTGCACAGGCAGCGCCAGGCCATCCTGGACATATGCCAGGGGCTTTCGGGCCTTTTCTTGAAACATGGGCGTATCGTAGGATTCAAACGAGGGCGTCGAGATGTAGTGCGGCAGCTGCGTCATGTCAGTCCCCCGTCCACCGAGACAAGCAACAGACGCACTCTGTCGAGGGGCAGCATGATGCGTGCGGCCAGCGGCCGCGTGTGTTCAAAGCTCCCGGGGTTCTCTTTGGCCGGGGGCGACAGGGCGCGCTCATAGTCGCACTTGAACGAGCGTGCACGGGACCGCGTCCGGTGCACAGGCGTCACCTCCTCGCGCACGGCAGACGCCCAGCAGAGCTCGGTGAAGCACTCGACGGGCGAGCAGAGGAGCTGCTCGTCGAGCATGTCCAGGCAGGAGACGTCCAGGTCCACCCCACACAGTGCACAGTCGTCGGCGATGGAGAGCAGGCCGGGGGAAGCGACCACCCGCCAGTCGAGCGGGTCCTGGGGATACATCGCGTGCTGCTCACAGTCTGGAAGGGGTGATGGAGGAGCGCTGTTGGACCAGCCACGCGGCGCCTCAAGAGGCGGATCGACAAAAGAGTAGGAGCGTGGCCGTAGCACGGCGCCGTCGACTGGGCTGAAACATATGCTCAGCTTTCAAGTGAGACATGTCAGCAGGACAATTGGGCGGGTCAATGCACGGACGCACGGGTGAGGCTGGCACAAGGTCGTCTATACTAATGCGAGCGGATTTCGGGAATGAAAGGCGCTTTTGAGCGAATTTGTCGCCTGGGGTGTACCAATCGACAGAGAAGCTTGTCTTGTCAAAATCCATTTTGAACAAAAACAAAAGGAACAGGAAAAGAAAGGAAAGAAGAGAGATGGGAGAAGGAAGCAATGGAGGAGAAATGGACACATCCCGTTAAATAATAAACAGCGCCGTAATCATTGATCAGTGGCCAGGGTTAAATGAGTTGACGGCGTCATAATATTCCCACCAGCACGTGCCTGAGCAGTCCATTAGCGGTCTCGAGGGGTAACCTATATGCGAGGAATATATACAGTCCACTGTAGCGAACGGCGGACACACGGGAAAAAAAAAAAAGGTATGTGTCAATAAAGTGTTGATGTTGACATTCGAACGAAGAAGAATAAAGAGAGAAAAAAATTGTAGATAAAGTAAGTATAGAGCGGTCGCAGAAGCCAAGTGAATAATAAAAGAGTCAACCAATAGCCCAAAAGGTATTCCACGTCTACCGACAAAGACGGGAATCCGGAGCCAAACCGCTCTCTCTACTTGATTTGGTTAGACCTCTTTACAAGCTCTCGGTTTTGGGTTGCGATCGAAGGACAAGACGGAGAGAAGAGACGAGGGGGCGACGCATATGTAGACGAGCGAGCGGGGTATCAACGAGGATTGCAAACATTGTCCATGAAGAACTGGGCGTCAACCGGCTAGTTGGCTCCATTAAGCGCTTCATGATCTTCGACGCGCATTTCAGGAATTTCGGGACCTGGGCCAGCAACACCGTTCTCTTCGATGCCGTCGACGACACCGATATCCTCCTCCACGTCCTCTCCCATCTCATGCGCACCTACAGTCACGCCGTTCGTTGTGTTGCCGCTTGCTGAACGCCTCGAGCCGCCTTGGGGCCCCGACCGCGGGGGGTTAGCACACCGGTCCTTGCCATGTGCGATGCGCAAGTTAGCATAGTCTGGCTTGTTCTTCACGCCATCAATCGCTTTGATGGCATTGGAAATGTTAGTAAAGTTGACAAAGGCACAGTTCCTGTAAACATCGTCAACTCAGGTGGTGATCCAAGGCACACGTACGTACTTTTCCTTTAGGAAGTTGACAAGCTCAATATCGCCATACTCCCCAAAGTCTCGCTTGAGTTTTTCTTCACTGAACAACTCAAAGTCCTCAATGTTCCCAATGTACACATTCCGGGTAGCTCCAGAGTGCACTGCCAAAGCCAGCGAAGGCGGAAGTGGACCCGAGTTCTTTCCCCAGCCAATCTTGAGACGACGGTTGTTAAGAGTGAGACCCTGGTATGACGACACCTGGAAGAACGTGAAAGCAGCAGCTGGATCGACAAAGGTAACAAACTATACACTATCATCAGAAATCGTCCCCTACACGGTACACACACTCACCGCAATATGCTTGTCTTGCATATACCGCACACTTTGCAATACACCTCCCCTAATAGCGTTACAGAGGTCCTCGGTCGTTGTTTCCGGGTGGATGTTACCCAAGTACACCGTCCTATTCAGCCCTTGCATCCCACCGGCAGCATAGCCCATCCCATCCGGGGAAAACCCCGTGTAGGGAGAGAATGGAGCTCCAAATGGGTTCGCTACCCCAAAATGAGCGGGAGAATGGGGCGTCATGGCCGTAGAATGAACAAGGGATTGCGCAGCGGCGGCCTGAGCAGCTTGGGCAGCCGCCTGCTGTGATTTGGGGATGTATGCACATCTGTCCTTGCCATAGTTGACACGCTTGCCAGCCCAAGCCGGCTCCGTAGGCAAAGTGTTGACCACCTAAAGGGGAACATGTATGAGGCAACCGAAAAATCGCGCATATACACCGCATCTACCTTTGTGGCAACCGAAATGCTCAAAAAGTGTACAAAGCCAATGTTCTTGTCCCTTACAATCTTGACCTGGTCAATCAGTCCAAAACGGCTGAGCTCGTCTCTCAACATCTCCTCGGTCATTCCTTCATCAAGTCCACCCAGATAGACATTTCTACTCGCGTTACTCTGCTGGATCGCAAGCTGCACTTGGGCTGGCACGGGAGAGGGCTTCCCCCAGCCGATCTTGAGTTCTTGACCGTGTAAAGACAACTTTTTGATCGTCGCATCAGCATGGAATGAAGCGGCCGTTTGACAATCAAGGAATGACAAGAATACACAGGATTTCTCCGGGAGTACACGGATAGATTCGAGGGGCCCAAAATGAACAAGGTTGAGGAGCTCGTCGACAGATGCAGTTGCAGGCAAGTTTCCGATATAAACAGTACGCGCGGTTACGTTAGGCATTCCAGGCATCACTGCGGAGAGGGCAGCGGGGGAGTAGGCGCCGGGTGTCTGTGGAATGTTGACGTTCAGTGACGGGAGACGTGATTGCTGAGAAAATTTATGTGGGTATATGCGGGACGACAAATGTCAGAGTTACGCGTACCTGACCATAATTGCCCGACTGGCTCGCATACGGGAATCCGCCCAACATTCCAACGCTCGGAAGGCCCATACCAAGCATCCCATAACCAAAGGCACCAGCGCTGTAGGGGCTGCCTCCGTTGATTTGTTGCTGCCCCGCCTGTTGCTGCTGATGGGCAAATCCAGCTGCGGT
This sequence comes from Xerocomus brunneocitrinus, assembly GCA_038093375.1. NCBI lineage: Eukaryota > Fungi > Basidiomycota > Agaricomycetes > Boletales > Boletaceae > Xerocomus > Xerocomus brunneocitrinus. Next base: position 29,594 of record JBBPSB010000063.1, on the reverse strand, counting down.
GTGAGGGCTTAGCTGTCCATTCATTTGCATGGCCTGACCGTTGACGGCCGTGTTGATGCTCAGCGACGGCGTAGAGTACAATGCGTTGGGCGTAAATGCGGGGGAAGAACTAGGTTGGAAGGGCTGGGAGATGGATGCTTGGGGACCATATCCGTAGTTTGCGAATGCGTCACGATTAGAATGGTTGACACCGGAATTGGCAGTTGATGTAAGAGCAGCCGTGCCGTTGAGCGAAGTAGGAGACCAGCGCGCTTTTTTAGCATCTGGGCCACCGACGGAATCCATGGACCTCTGGTAAAACACAAAAGACGTAAGCGATGTGGGAGTGTAGGTTGGGAAGACGGACCTTCATCATGTCGAGGTCAAACGCAGCGTAAGGGTAGTGAGTTGCAAAGGCTGTTTGAGAGTCGTCCATTGTGATGATAGGGATCCGATTGCGGTAAAAGGGAATGGAGAGAGGAATTGGCAACGGCGGAAAGTCGTTGAAAGAAGATTCGGGGAATGATAATGAAACAGAGAAGGGGTAAAGTTAGAGAAAGAATGACCTCAGAAAAAAGAGGATGGGTAGGGAACGTGTGGGATGTGGTCTGGGAAGATATATGGAACGCAAAGACGAACAAAGTGCCAAAAGTGCGATTTTTCAGCCAACTTTTCGAACACTTGCCAAGGAGACAAACGAGTGTGGGTGTGGGGACGAAAAAGAAAAACACGCACAAAAAGCAGATATAGAGGGGGAGAAGAGGTGTGCTGTGCTTATAGATAGAGGAAAAGGTTGGCAAAGGGTTAAGGACAAGACCAAGAATTGACGAGATCAAAGCGCACGCCCTGGAAAAGAGTCAGAATGTCTTGAAACGAACTTGAACTGGTGGAGAATGCCGCGAACTGCGCGGTAATGGAGCACTTACGTCGAGAACGAGAGCGACGACAAGGACGACAACGGCGGGCTCGTCAAACACAAGACTCGTCAAGAATGCGAAAAAAAAAAACAAGCAACTAAGTTGATAACATCCTTGATTTACTTGCCATCACAATTCAACTTTTTCACCACGCACGGACCCAACTTGTCCTAAAGCGTAATTATTAAATTAATCAAACAGCTCCGACTCGACTGCCCCACACAGCGTCATGTCCCGCTCGTCCACCAAAGCGTCCTCAGCCAGCTCACCCGCCAGCGCCTCCTCGTCCGTCTCGTCCGACATCAGATCGTCCTCGTCCTCTGCGCTGGGCCCACGCCGCGTTCGTGTCGCCTCGCGTTCATATGTCCGTGCGAGACAGCTCAGTGGACTGATCCGCCACTCAGACGGTGGGCGGATGAGCGGCGTGTACACGTCCCGATGAGGAGAAAGTCGAGGAAGCTCGCATGAAAGATCCCCCGCTTCCCCATCACCATCAACGGAAGGGGCTATAGCGTGGCCCGGAGTCCCGGGGCGAGTGAGCGACTCGAAATACTCTTTATGGCTATGGTAGCGCGCACCGACGGCGGACACGGCGTGCTCGATGGCCGCGACGGTGATCTGTAGTAGACAGTCAGAACAGCGCAACGCGTCGTAGTGAACCCACATGATCGCTCTGTCTCCACCCTTGGCTCCGTTGTTTCAGCCTTATTTCCCTCTCCCGCCACACAATCGCCCTGTGGACAATGTCCGTCACAAACAGTACCATGGCAGCCTGCAAGTGACGAATGAGCTCGGCATCAACGGACTGCCCTGCGTCATCTTCCCCTTCAGACCACAACCTACATGTCTGTAAATCACACTTGGAAGCAGCTAGCAAATCACGACCCACCCCATCACCCTGCCAAGCGCGCCCAGGTTCAACAAATCCATTCCCTGGTTGCACAGATACGCCGCATCGATACCCAACTCGGCAAATTGCGCTTTCAGTTTGTAAGGCAATGTCAGGCCCCCTTTGTTCTTCTTGCGCACGTTCTCTGTCACCTCCTCTTCCTCGTCTGAAGGTGGAGAGGCAGACACAGCCGGCGTCTTTCTCCGCTCTGACTTGACTTTCTTGCCCGGTCTCAGCCTCTCTATTCCCGTGTCTACAACACCCTCACTCTTGGCCCTTTTGCGACGCATGTATAGACGTTTTTGGATGCGACGCCGTGATCGAGGGGAGAACAATGACACGTCCAGCTCAGCGTTCGCAGCTACGTCAGGTTGGGGAGTTGTATCGACAGGCGGGAACGTAAACATGGTCATCGCGCCAGGTTGTAAGAGTGCCTCGAGCGGTGGGAGATGATCTAACGCAGACGGATCCTGTGTAGGACCCTCCGAATGATGTTCCATAGGATTAGCATCTCCAGATAAGGCCAACAGCACTGGGTCGATCATCATGTTAGATACGTTGCTTGTCCTTCGCGGCGCAATGATTTGCATTGATGAGCTCGGCCCCTCCACATCTCGGACATAAGGTTCCTCTTCATCTCCGTATTCTGTTCGCGTCGCAGTGACAGAGCCCTCTCGACTCTCCTTGTTCGCTTGTTCGCCCTCTCTCAAGATGCCATCCAGAACCAGCAGATGTGGGATCTCCAAGCGACCCATGAGCGCCTCGCGCTTTTGCTCCCAAGACTCGGAGCGCTCTCGTGAGCCTTCCCGCGCAGACGGTTCAGCTGAAGGAGAATGGTCTTCGTCCGCTCCAGCCCGCGCTCGCCGACTCCGCGCACGTCCCCTCCCAGCACCGCGCGGCCGCCCCCGTTTTCGTTTCGGTGGCGGGTCCTCTGCATCCGAGACAGCATCGTCCCCAACAGCGACGCGATGCTCCTCCTCCAGGATCCACGAAGCCATCCGCTCCTCCACGTCGATCCACGCCTGGCTAACCTCGATTGCGGGCTCGCACACGTCCTCGTCCGTATCCACGCTAGAGCACGAATCAGAATCCGCGTCCGAATCACCGTCGACGGACATCGCCGCGTCCACGTCTTCGTCTTCGTCTTCGTCCTCCTGCGCGACTAACCCCGCCTCCAACGCGTCCAGGTACATCCAGACCTCCCATTCGCTCCTCGTCGGCACACACGCAGCGATGAGATCCGGTCGCCACCTAGAGAACACAGAGAGCGCGCGGAAAAATGCGTTGTGTTCAGTCGGTGTCCAGTCAGAGGAGCTCTGTGCGTCGGCGGCCGTGCCACGGTCCTCGCTGACCTGAGAACCTACTCCTATCCCCAAACGGGTCCGTGTGTCTTGGAGATGTTGAACGAAAGCGGGAAGGTACCCGCCCAATACATTGTATTCGTCTTTACTTGTTAAATGAGAGAGCGTAGTCGCGTCAAGGCCAGCCATCGAGTAGAACGTTCCTTTGAGCGTCGCGGAAAAGCATCCTTTTGAATGTGTTCAATGGGTGGCGGAGATCCGTGAAAAGAGCAGCGTGGCGACAGCCTTCCGTATCGGCTAAATGAGACAAAACAAAGTGAAAAAAATTGGGCTCAACCGGGAATTGAACCCGGGTCACGTACATCTTCACCATCTCAATGGCGGGGAACTCCCGAAGCACGTATCATGCGACTAGACCATTGAGCCGTCGAGGAAGGTTTCTAAAACGTTAATGTTCACCATTTGATTGAGGGAATCATCAAGCTGTGCGCGGTTCTGCACATGGATCAACAACAAACTAGTGCGTTCTCCCCGTGTCTCCAGTTGTTTTAACTACGAAGATGAAGAGAGGCCCAAGATAATGCCCCTGTGAGAGCTTCATTCCCCAAGAGATCGAATGCAAGAGAGCAGGATCTAACTCGGCTTAAACACTCTCTGGCTCAAGTGACTGTCCAAGAGCTCCACACTATGGAGTCTCAGGCTGGCCTTTGCGCCACGACCCCCATCCCGATCGATGAGCAATAGCGCGTTGTAGATTATGGGCGGAGGCGCGCCAACATGCGTTGAGCGAGCCAGCGTCCCGGGTCTTTTTTTTTTCATCGTGTATGAATGCACGATGTTCAGGTACGTTGCAAAATGGTCGTCAACCTGTGCTTCCTCAGCAGTAGAAATGGGGTCTCTGAGAATACTGCGACCAATATGTAACACCTTCAGGCTCTATGTCGCTAGACTCGTCTGGGTCCAACACCGCATCACTGAGGACAGCTCGTTGCTCCTTGTCGGATGGAAGGTGGAATCGATCAGGGACTCGTAACATTGAACAGAGTTGCACTCAAAGTAAACCTGACGATTCGCGACGACCTGGCGGGCCTCCACATTGACGAATTTGATCTGTTTGAGGCCGTCCGAAACCAATATCTACGAGCCCGAGCGCCCCCACGAGATCTGTTGGCGCGCGCATTCCGACTTCCAATGCCTTATTCGTCACAGAGGTGTAAGCACACTTGCGCATGGACCCTTTCCCCTTCCACATCCATCCCAAATACAGTGCCCCCTCGAGGGAGGTGAATCGTCCATACTACGACTAGCGCCAATTCACCTCTAGCGAACCATCTCCATATCTTCGTCCGCCATGTAACCCACGTTGAAAAGCAGGCGACACAAGGAACATGAAGAGAGCAGCCGGAGAGACAGGACAGCACGAAGAGAAGGAAGCTGGGTCGCTCTCTTGGAATGATTGTCGTCTTGATCCTCGGGCATGTGTGGCGATTCTGACTAGTCCGTCTAATCCGCTGCACCTCTCGTACAGCACTTGCGTGACGTCGAGAGTGGTGAGAGGGCTGAGGGGAGTGGGCATGTGGGTTCGCCATGTGGGAGTGTCAAATTGGGTTTTCCCACTGCTGTATGTATCGAGGGTATTTCTCGACGACGTGGCCAGCCTGTCTACTACAGACCAAACAGAGGCAATTCCGGAGTTGACGCCATGCGTTGGGAGTCAAGAATGCTGTATGAGACGCCGCTATACGTTGTGCCTACATCGAAAGCCACAACCAACTTCCGTAGGGTTGTCGTTCTGGCATGAGTGGATGGAGTATCGCAGCTAGTGGACGCTTGTTTTGGATAGGTGGTGGCACGACTTGATTCGTGCTGAAGCGTATAAGAAGGAAGGGTGTTTGCTAGTCCCACTACCATTACTTCTGTTCACAGCACCTTGCAGGACAAGGCGAGGCTGACACACAGTGGACAGCAAATTTGAAACCCGATCAGATCCAGCCCCATGTATTTCCGTGAACTCGACCGTGGTCTTACTTGTACGGCCCAAACACGAGGCGCAAAGACCTCAGTAAATTTTTCTCATGGAGTTCGCATCAGCATGTAAGGATGCAAACAAACTCTCCACACTCGTCCATGCAATGATGCAATAGTACCAATCGGATAAAGGAAGGTGGAAATGTATTGTGTATCTGAGAGCCGAGATCATTCCAAGTTCGCACTACATACGGTCACCAATTGCTCAATAATATCGCAGTCGTACGCTTCTATATTCCGGTGGGCTGCCAAATTAAAGTTCTCCCACCACTCTCTCCAGGAGCCATTTCCTAGAAGCTTCGGCCAACAGAACGACAGGCACCTTTACTTGCCCAGGCCCAGTGCTCATACTCTCAGCCTTCCACTGACGAAACGCCGCAAAAGTGCCCGACCTCAGAATGCGTACACTGATGCGAACCCGTCCATCCTGCAATGCCGTTTGGAATTCGGCATTAGCACTGGCCAGGCCTTCGGATAACCTCACAGACGCAAGATGCGCGTTCGGACCTATTCATTGGACATCGTTAGACAATGTACGGATCGATAAAAACTTTAATAGACAGACCAAGTGCTCCTTCAACCTCGATCAAGTATCCCACGGTCGACGCGTCTTGACGGTCGTCGAGCAGCGTGGTAAACTCATTGACCTCTATGACATCTGGACTAACAGCTTGAATGGCAGATATAATGTCACTGTCGGATATCAATACAGGCACCAAACGGATCGATAGACTATAGTTATATGTTCTTTTAGAGTGCACACACGGGGCGAAGAATGGGAAACACACCTTCGTCTTCCGGAAAGCACAAATACGGGGAAACCATTGTTGGGATCAAAACCAACGATGTCAATGACATCGCCCAGTCGGTAACGCCACAAGCCATCCCTTGTAGTCAGCACGATTTCATATTGCTTTCCCATCTCTACTTCCCACTTGAAAAATAAATTCGTGAACATTTAGCGACAATCTAAAATGAAGAAACGAGGGTGGGACTTACTGTTTGGAGAAGGCTTTCGTGGGATTCCTCGGCGGTCACATCCAAGAATTCGACGAGATCACTGTTTTGAAGAACAAATGAGTGAAGATCATCTGGTCGGTATGGAGAACCGATCATGGATTCCGAACATCCGTAATCATTTGTTTGAATGGCAATGGTTGGCCCGATGATCGATTTCACCTAGATGACACCAAAATAATTATCGCGACAATGAGAAAAGGGCAGAGTATTCTTGCCTTTGGAAGTATGCTAGCAAATGGACCACTGCATCCAAAGTTTATTCTCGTGAGTTTCGGCCAAACATGCGCGGCCCATCCTTCGCAGGACGATGGAGGGCCAATTTCATGGAGTTCCGCAGCACGGTCCGGATTTGCATGGAAGGCAACCTGTTCGGCCATAAATTTTCTTCTACCACTCATTGACGGAAACACGACTTACTTGCAAGTGAGAATGCACTTCGTCCACACCTGGGAGATCAGGTATCGTGCCGTTCTTGATGGAAGATAGAAGTAGATCCCACTCCTCGTCCATGTATCGCACCAGATCGTAGAATAATGTCGAGTATGTGAGGATAAAACGATCGGTGTCCCGACAGACGAGAGTGAAGAGTGCATGTATCATCAAAAACGATTTATGGTGAGAGATCATGGACGCTGCAAAGGGTGCGACAAATCCAGGGGCTGTTAGAATGATCAGTTACAACAAGTGCAGATCAGGTATGTTCTTCACCCACCAATTACGGGCATCCGGTCATCATCTTCATCAACATTAGCCCATCCTAGCATCGCACGTAGCACGCCACCTGATCCAGTGGAGACAGGAATCTTTTTCACTATTTGACCAGGTTCTCGTTCCACACATTTGAGCTCTCGATAGCCATAAAAGAATGCTAGAGCCACTGGTCCTTCGTTAGGGAGTGCAGAAGGGATGTAAAAGTTGTATTTCGGAAAGATCTTGGGTTCTTTTCCCGAAGTTGAACTTGAGACGGCTAGGAAATAGGGTAGACCCGGCGCGAAAAGGTTCTCGAGCTCAGCCTCCTTGCAAGGGCTCGTATTGAATGCGGCCATGAATGGCTTGTACGCATTGTAATCACTAAGAGGGACACAGCGTCGAAAATCATGCAGGAACTCGGTATCCGAGGCGGAACCATGAGCAGAGATGGCGTCGCGAAATTCAGCTAGAAGTGGTGTCTTGGACGCATATTGGGTGTTCAAGTTGGCGCGAATGATCTTCAACAGGACTGACTCTGTTTGCTCGATCACCGTTGGTCGGAGCTCTGGAGTCAGAAACTGGAGGGGCTTTTGGTGCGCTTGACTCAAGGACATGGTGTTGCAGCAGAGAAACTTACTTTGGGACTTAAACACGGCAGACCAAGGCAGAGCAGCACTAGCCCGGGGCTGTATGATGGCCGGAGCGCTTGCAACATTGTTCTGAGTCAGTGACATGACGATACTGCGCAGCACATTTCGGCCGATGGGACAGGTGCTTTTGGAGGGCGACGGCCTAAGTACGATCTTGGGCTGTGGATGATGTGCATGGTTTAGCTAGTGACCAGCATTTGGACTTTGTTGATGCGAGACATCTCTGGCGGCGCAGTCTTCATCCACTGGTGCTTTGTTCAACACGCTCTCCACACAGCGGGGCACTTACGAGTACATTAATATCCGGGTATCTCGAGCAAAGGTTCCAAAGGAAAACTAAGCTAGAAAATTAAGCACAGCAAGGCAGAGTCAATTTGACACATTGCAAGGCCGTGCCACCGATGGACGCCGTGGCTGTGTACATGCTCCTCGAAGTTGAAAGACAACATTCTTACAAGTACATGTGTTCACTGACGAAAGCTACGGTATGGTATCATACAAAAATCCGTATTTAAATTCACAAGGCGATCAATCGCATGGCTTGATGCGAATACAAGAGAAAGACATCAGGCTCCAAAGGAAATATTGTGGGTCGTAAGATTCAGCCGCTCCGAGTTGGTGAACAATATTGATCGGCGATCAATGGGTTGAGTCCGCCATTCATCTTGGGAGCGTGTAGGCAACGCGTCGCAGCAAGGAGAAAAAAAGGGTACCAGTCCCTATTGAACAATCTACAAACATGGGGGTAATAGACAACGTCGAGACGTGACAAGAACAACACAGTCCATGTGAATCAATGCAACAGAACCAAGACTTGGGAAGAAGAAACAATGACAAAAGAATCATACACTCCTCCTATTTCACACCACCAATGCTCCGCCATCCACTTAGAGGGGGCGACGAGCCTTCTCAGCCATGGGTGCAGCAGACTGAGTGGCGACATGGGCCTGCATGGGCGGATCAGGGATGAGTCATACAGTTCATACCCACCCGGGGAGGAATCAAAACGTGAACTCACTTCGTCATCAGCGAGGCGGATGTACTGCTTCTTGGCACGCGAGCGCTTGATGTACTTGGCAAGGACGAAGAAACCGACAAAGAGGAGGGCAGCGCAAGCAGCAAAGACGGTCGATGTCACACCCTTCTGAGAGCTAATTTGGGGGTAGGGATCGTGGTAGCCAACGCTGCAGGCGGCAGCCCATTGCTTCTGGGAGGTGATGGCATAGTTCTATGAGGCAACGCGATGTCCATGAGTGAAAGGCGTGCAAGAGAACGGTAATTGATGAACCCACCTCGAGCCTGTAGATGAACTCAGTGGCGGGGATGTCTGCCTTGTGGCCGAAAGCGTGGAAGGTCTCGAAGTTGTCGGTCGTGCCGTTCTTGAACTTGATTCTCACGAAGTCACGGTCCTCAGGAGGGGGTCCGCGGCGAATCTCAAAGGCGAGGGCAGAGTCAAAGTTGGCTAAATAGATGAACGATCTCAGTATGTGACCGTATGTATATACACGTGGACTCACGGATGCCGGCAAGTTCGGGGTGGTGCTTAGCAATCTCGAGGACGTGGAAGAGAGAAATGAATGGGTGGTAGGAAGTCTCGATCAACAGAAGCTGGAGAGGGTCACCGTTGAAAGCGATGCGCTGGAGGGAGCTGAGGACCGAGTGAAGGATAGTGCGACCAGCCACTGAATGCAAGAACGATCAGCCCCAACCCAACGTGGCAGCCGATTATGACCAACGTACAGTTACCAATACCACCAATCTCTTTGGAAGAGAAGACGGCATTCTCGTGGTAGTTAGCAAAGCCACGAGCCTGCTCAATGAGTGTGGGAGGAAGACGGTGGGCGTAGCTCTGGTTGTAGGTCAGCTGAGTGTTGACGTAGTCGTAAATGTTCCAGGCATTCTCCAAAGTAGTGGGGCGGCCAAACACGTAGTCACGAATAGCACTGAAGAAGGGTTGCGCAGCCTTCGCGGTCTCCTTGAATTCTTTGGAAGCGTGCACTTCCGCAATGTGCGCCTCGAAAGCCTGTAGAAACATGGAAACGGATCAGTCCACGTTCCTTGACCTCGCGGCGAGAAGGGTGATAGAACGTACCGGGCAGTCGGTCCAGGGTTCGAGCGAGCGGTCGTTTCCTGGTTCAACGGTCTCGATGGGGACATACTGGTATCCACCAAGAGGAGACACGACCGTGAGTTCGTTGGCGAGAGTGATCTTGTTGTTCGGGTTGGGTGGGTAGAGACCCTGGAGAAGGGCGATGGCGGAGTCGAAGATTACGGGACCCTCACCGCCAGCCTTGGCGTGGACTTGAATTTCGTGAGTGTCGACGATATCACTTTGAACCCCAGCGATGTACGAAGGCGAGGATTCCGTCAAGTAGACCGAGCGAAGGAAAGCTCCGAGTTTGTGAGACTCGAACTGGGAGAGTTAGAAAAACTTGTGAAAATATGTTGTGCGATACCGGGAGACATGCTTACTGCGCCGAGGGGTGTACTCTCGGTGAAGGCGGGCTCGTAGGTGTTGGGATCTTGGTAGTATTCAAAGCGCTCGCCGTTGCGGGCAATAACGAGAACACCGAGGACGTCAGTCATGATGATTTTGTCGTTGCGTTAGGTGACTAGGAGTGGCGCGGAAACTCGTATCGAATGCTGGTGGGGAACAAAGACGGAGGGGCTTCGAGGTCTTATAGGGTGCAAGTGCGCGTGGATAGCGCATGGTGAGCCGAACCGAATAGTGTCAGGGTGGGTATCGCGTACTGGGTGCATATGTCATATGTGTCACATTACCAGGAGGCCAGGCAGACGCGAGGCCGCTTTCTTCCATAGGGACCTTGTCTGCAGCACAGGCTAACAGGAATGAACGCAATGCTCAAGGTCCGGTCACGAGATGCATGCGAGGGTCTAAGGCTTCTAGAATGGATGTCGCACTGTTCGCAGATTAGTATGGCGTCAATGTCACCTAACTAATCGCAAATAAGTCGGTGTTACGCTAGCGAGACCTACTAAAAGACGGCAAATGCATAATTTGGTCGCACCCCCGCAACAGAAGTGACAGGTGTACGCACACTCGGCGGCCACGTGCGTCAAGATTCCATTTGACGGAGGGTTGAGGCCGAGGAGGGACAATTATAATCAAGGGTGAATTACCGTCTTGCACGGCCTCGTTCCCAACACGCGTCAGACGGGTAACTTGAGCCACTCTTCAAGCAGGGAGCGCTTGAACGCGGTTCTCCAGTTTGATAGCTGATACTGCTGCGAGGAGAAAGAACTTTGAATCCTGAACCCATTGCACTGCTCGAAATCCAAGGCTTGCGACGGGCAGTGTAGGGAAAACTAACCCCACGTATGAACACGTGGTATGCGTTATGGGGTACAGTACGGCTGGATTAGATAAAGATCAACGTACTGCGGCGTCAAAGCGCGATCTCAGCTGATGGGTCAGGCAGAAAAAAATCATTAACGGCGCGTTGGAGGCCAAAGTCAAGCAAGCTGTCTTACATGTCGATCTAATTTACTTCTTTTTCTTGCCCTTGGTGTGCGACGTCCCTCCCCCACTTATCGATTTCCCGCCGTGACTCTGTGCAGAGGTATTTTCCAGGACCACGCCCTGCGTCGCACCACCCCCACCTCTCCGTTTCCTGCTACTTCCGAATGAAGATCTTTCACTCTTCTTTAACCACCGTTCTGGATCAGGTGGAGGTGTGACACCCGGAATCACGCCCTTTGGCACACGTTTCGTCCGCACTTTCTTCGCCTTGTTGACGATCGCGGAGTCATCAGGGCTTTGTTGAGTCAGCACAGCACCAGCAGACGTCAAATGCACAGTGGGTTGAACGGATGGCGGTGGGGACGTCTCAATCGTGGAAGCGATTGAAGAGGGTACCGCGTCAAGAGCATGCAGGAAGCCAGTGTTGATAAAGTCGAGGTGCTTCTGAGAAGCGGTGAGGTTCGTCAGAATGTCAGAATATTCCTCCGATTGCTAGGTCGACAGTCAGCGATTTGTGATATAGGCAGTGCGGGAACGCACAGGCTCAGCTATTTCAAGGAGCTCGTTGTATATGTCAAGACTAGACTGGAACGAGCCTTGGCGATAACTCTGGCACAGCAAGTCACGACGCCGATCTCATATGAAGAAGTGGGCATACAAACCAGCTGAGCCTCAAGATGGAGCACACCCCGATGATCTTTTTCAGATCCTTTGATTTTTCTGAGGGCGGTGGCTGCCTCCTCTTCCCTGTGGAGGCGGTACAAGGCATATGCCTTCTCAAATGTACAATCAAGGACGTCTCCGCTTGTGGAATCGGCTATGAGAGCAAGTGCGGAATCATACTGCTCCGTTTGAAGAAGCAGAAACAATTTGGTTTGAAGCGCATCCTTATCGGTAGGGTTCAAATGAAGGACTGCACGTTGCAAGTGTCAATGGCTCCTGGATGGAAATTAAATGGGACCACTCGCTCTTATTACATGTCTTAATGGCGTTGGTGAAATGACCACCCTCGATTTGGCCACACAACGATGCGAACAACCGTTTTAGCCGTTCTTGCAACGGAACTGGCTGCTTTTTCCGCGGCTGATGTTTAGTTGGAACGATGGGCTTTGTGGTAGTCTTTAACGCCTTTGGAGGCATCGTAGAGGAGCTGACGTTGTGGCTGTGCAACTAATTACCGTCGTTGTGAAGAGACCCAACCGGACAATAAAAACCCAAATGTCTGCAGAAGAGTAAGTCCAAGTCAACACTCAAATTCGCCTCTGACTGGCTCGTAGATCTGCTCAGCAAGCCCAGCCGGACGCTCAGGATGCCAAGATGCACGAACCCCCAACAGCCCCGGCGGCCATGGCCACCACGAACAAGAAACGACCCAAGATTGACCTCACCGTCCTGTCCGGTGAACGCAAACGTGGTAAAAGCATGTTTGGTATTGTACTCGGCACGTTGAACAAGGCCAAGATCGAGGATAAGGAGAGGAACGCCAGCGAAGCCGTCCGTCGCTTCTTGTTCGTTCACCCGCCCTTGGACTAATGACCGGTGTCTCAGGCAAAAAAGCGACAGTTGATTGAGCAGAGACTACAGACTAAGCTACGCAAAGAAACTGACACTGTCAGGCGAGCAGAAGAAGCCAAGAAGGACAAGACGACCTCCAACAGGAAAGAAGAGGAGCTTCAGCTCAAAGACTCCATCGTAAGTTGCACTTGGTTTTTCCCGCTTTATCACATGTTCAAGTATACCATTCACTTTTCTAGTACAAACTTCGACGTACACGACTCCCGCTACTGAGCAACTTTTTGTTGACATCCGATATAATCCCTTCCTCCGAATCGTCTCCGCTACCGTCATCCAATCCACTGGTATCCCCTTCGCGTTCCCACCCACCACCGTTGTATTACCTCCCAGCTGTTCTAACACCTGCACAAGAGGCTTTTCTCGCACGGCGAAAGGCAGAGGTGCGTTACTCGGGACACTTCTCTTTGGCGGCTGTGGCTCGCAAGTTTTGACATATGTGCTTACTCTATTCGACAGGTTAGTGAGGCAGCCGAGAAGGAATGGGCGGCTTTCCGTGAAGAACGTATCGTCGGTATTGAAGAGGTCAAGCAACTCCGACAACGTGTTGCCGAAGAGGACTCTCGTCGCAAACAGGAGCGCGAGGAAGCCTCCAAAGAAGAGGGCGAGGACAAGGAAATGGTCGAACAGCTCCCCGAATCGAAGCGTGAACCCGCCCCACAACCGGATGCCGACATGGAAGTGGATGAAGAACCAAAGCCCGAACCAGAGCCAGCAGAGTCCGAACGGAAAGACGACTCTGGTGGCATGCGGGCCGATGATGAAGATGCGGTCGAGTATTGATTGATTGGAATTCGTAGGGTATGTGCGTTTCGTATGTATTCCTTTTTCAAGCCGTTACTTTCTTGATCACTTGTTTTTACTTTGTTGACCTCAATTGAAGAACATTTGCCCTCTGTCATCTGCTTGAGAAACGAGCAGCCTCCCATGCAGGTCAGAGGTAAGACAACTTGCTGCGTAGGCCAACTGATTAGACGAAGAGTATTGGGGATCGTTGTCCTCTGAAGGTTGGTCAAGACAGATGTGTGAGATTGGAGGATGTATCTTTCAGAGTCCATCAGCAAGTAGATAGCCGACTCAACATGTACATTGCGTAGTTAATACTGATCAAGCTCCCAAGGTATTGCACTACATATTCTCTCCGCGTGCTCCCCGCAAGCATTCACGAAAGCACTTCTGATTCCAGAGCCCAGATATTTCTCCGCTCGGCGGAGATGATCGCTGACCTTATTAAATCCTGTTTGAGTTTTTGGGTTTCAATGGTTCAAGCGCTCGTCCCCGTAGCAATATTCGAGCGAACTAGCGTGATAGTAGAAATCCCTATGTAGCATAAAGACCGATTGAAACATGGGTGAGGCCCGGGTACAAGCAGTAGCAGTGGAGCACGGTGAGATTCCCGACGTCGCGTACGGAACGGCACATTTACTTGAGAAAAAGAATCGGATCAGACCCTTGAGTGAATAATAGCGCCACCGTAAAACCGCGTGCATCCGGGAAAAAATAGACGCAGAGCGTCCCTCATCATGAGGATAAGCGTTCGTGGATGATGGTGGATATAGATGTTCAGGGGAATGGAAGTTTCTTTGCCTTCATGTCGTGCCTTGGACCTACAGGAATCCTCTCCAGAAGTGGGAAAGGGATGTCGTCTCGCACGTCTCGACGACAACAAGGTCGGTGTACCCGAGAGTAGCGGTAGGATTAGTGTCGCGACAATGACGCGGAATCAAACCCGTCCAGGACGAAAAGGGGGCAGAATAACGGCCGCCCATCTGTGGGCGAGCAGGGAACTCCGTCGGCACCACCAGCAACCGATGGGAAGACCAAACAACAGGGAAGTAGAGAGGCCAAGCCCGTATTCTTTTAGATGGCTGGGGGTCGTCGCTAGATGGAGCCGTGGTCGTGCGTCCAACCGGTCCAGAGAACAAGCCGACGGCCTGATAACCATCACATCTCCCGAGCTGAAAGCTGGATGGGATTAGTGCATGTGGAGCGAGCAGACGTCCCACAGTATACTTACGCGGACACTCTCGGCCGAACGCTCAGGAAACATCATCCCGGATTCGGCCGACGGTGTGTGCGCCTCAGCGTTCTGCAGAGTTTGTGGGATGGCGTAACAAAGTCGCGGTGTCGTATATGCAGCATGGTGCGTCTTCGGACGCCCGCCGAGCAGATAGAGGAGTAGAGCGACAGAGACAGGTTCTATTCTCGTGCTTGTGGCAGAACGACAGAGGGACACCGGGGGGAAAGCAAAGCGTCGCCTAACGAGCCTTCAAAAATGCACAGGCCTGGGAGAAAAGAAGATTCAGCAAGTTGGTTACACGCCCCCCGTGCTTGTCTTTGGAAATGAGTCCGAGCTTCGCCCACGCCCCTCCATTCTCCGCTGGTCGTCGGTAACCTTATTTAGTCTATTTAGTTCCGCCGACTGGCGCCGCTATTCAGTGGATAGAACTTACGGATGCATGGTGTGATCGACAGCATGACCATGGCATGGAAGACGCTAACCCTGTTCCCCGAGTGAAAAGTGCCCGCCAGCCAACGGTACTATTTCACCACTGGACAGAGGCGAGGACGACGTCCATTACTCCATCCACAGATCTCGCCTCTTTTTTCTTTGCCGTGTCATATGCACACCATTAGGGTCATCACCAAAACCTACTTCATGCCGATCAGGGAGGAAAAATGTGTGGTCGATAAGGTCAAAAAAGGAATTACCCTTTCCATGACATTGGGTGGAGTCAGAACAACACAGAAGGAGCTTGGTGATCGGTATCAACATGCGCTGGACCCAGACTTTTTTTTGCACCTTGAAATCGACCCACTGAAATGCTCTCGACGTCCTTGTCATGGACTTATATCTATATCCCCATAATTAAGCCGTGGTTTCACAAATGGAGTAAATATGACCAAGATAACGTACATGCACATCAAGCCTGCCAGAATCCACCAAGGGGACTTCATGGATGAGCCGAGGCATGTCCGCAAACATCCACACCCTTTCCCGTCGACATGAAGCGCTTAAACGGGTAGGGGAGCGCCATGCTGCCGTATTTCTGCATTCCAAAGATATGAACCCTTTGTATCATGCCTCAATACAAGATCGAATCTCAGGTGAGAAGAAAAAAAAAGTTTACACACGCAAGACGTCAGCTGCCACCCGTACCAAGCCACATGAAACTATGCGCATACCTGGTGGTAGTTATTGACAAAATGAGCCAGAAAAGGGATCTTACGGAATTTCCCTGTCACCGGAGAAGCAAAAAAGTCTGATGCTGTGCGCCTTCTTCCTCAGGTCTAGGCTTCATGTTTAAGAAATGAGGTATCAATTACCATTGGTGGAGTGAGGTTGGTTGAGCCAGAGGGCCACATATTAGGTAGCCGGAGATGCAGCCAACATCATGTACTTCAACGTAAGGAGTAGGGCGAATACGGGGAGAGAAACTTCCTGCAGACTGCTTTCAGAATCAGAAAAATGACCAGCGAGAGGCTCAGTTTTTAGTCATGCACCTGGCGCAGTCATATCAACTAATTGCGTGCAAGTTGCCGGCACGATCGTCAAGTTAGTAAGACCCTTACTAGCGAAGGAAGGAAGAACGCACACGTGTAGGCAACTTCATCAAGAACCTGTATCAGTAGGTCAAGTAGAGCAACGTCCATCCGTCCAAATGTCCAGTTGCAGCAGTGGCAACGGTTCATTAAACATAAACTTGGAACTGCACGACACGGCGGGTAACCATGGTTATACTATCACCGTATGAGACACCCAACGTGCAAAAGAGTAGCTCTTGTAACTGATCGTGGTGCCCAGCGTGCCGTTGGCATCCGCATAGATGTCGTAAACGGGCACAGGGCGTTGCAGATGGGCAAAGTGCGGCGGGTATCGAGGAGCTCACAGCATCCCAAGCATTGGGGTAACTACAACCAAGCACCTCCGCATGTGCCAGTCCAGTATCTGCGGGGTCATACCATCCGTGTCTGATGTCAACAGTCGGACTGAGAGTGAGCGTAGGAGGAGGGAGCGTGGGTATTGCACTAGTGGATGTGTAAGCAGGAAGAAGCGCTTGGTCCGCACCCGATATCAGACCGTTGATGCTTGTACTAGGGGATACCGACCGTACGTGGCTACCGAAGAGGGGGCAATGGTGCCAGCACCGGCGCCACCTGTCTGCCACGTTTCGAGACACCAAGCGCGTCGCAAGCTCTAAGTGCCGTCTCTGTGTCCGTGGATATCCATCCATTCTGTAAACCAAGTTGGTAGGACCAAAGAGGTGCTTCAACTGAATTAGTGGTGGACCAATTGCCAATCTGTCAAATATCTCGTTAACGACGCACATTGCAGTACAATGAAGAAAAAGTCAAACCTTCTAATTCCAATAGAACCAGTTCTGAAGCGCATCCACGGAAGCTAGGGTGATTCCATAAGACCATATTTCATCGTTTGATTCCACTGAGACGCATGCAGGAAAAGTGAGCATGACGGCCACGATCCGGTTGTACCTGTCAGGAAAAGTCCACATGCATTGTAACCATTATTGAATTCGCCCGTGATGGTCAGCCCAATTGCAGTCTGGCTGCAAAGGATGTGGGGCGGTAAAAGAATATTTGGTCGATCGATCAATCCTTGGAACATACCTCGTGTTCATGCTATCAGTGGCAGGCATAGACCCGGCGATTGGTTCGGAATTTGAACTACCATCGAAAGCAAAATGACCTAGGACCTAAGGGTATAATGCGATCCGATCCCTGGAGGAGCGTGCTCAACTTGCCACGCCTTGAAAGTCATTGTGAATGTACGGACCGTCAGTGCCTTCACCAACTCCCGTGATGCTGCGAATTATGTCATAAGCAAATCAAAGCGGCAACAAGGTGAGGCCCTGGCACTGGCCCCACCCCACACGTCATCGCTTGTTCGCGTCATCACTCCTGTCTGGCGTTCCTAACGAGAGGACAGTCCAAGGGAGCTTCTCTCTCGTTAGGTACGTATGTATGTTGCTCGTTCCCGGCAGCCTGTCTAATCAAATTAGTCAACGCAAGGGATAAAGGACTAGCCTCATCAGCGACATCATTTTCTTTACACGTTTCGTACCTTTTGACATTCCATTATGCAATCTGGCACAGAAACCGGATCCCTGCACGATGTGAAAGTCCATTTCAAGGGTATGTATTGATATGGGATAGTCTGTTCATGGTAGGTCCTAATCGCCGTTAGTCCAGGCACTTTGTTGGGCCACAGGTTCGCGGGAAGAACACAAAGTTCAGATAGTCTGGTTTTCAACACTTTGCTGAACTTTAGGACTCGAGAAAGGCGATATCAGTGACGACGAACCTCAGATTTAGGAGTATCTTCGCCAAGACCTGGGGGGTTATCTTGGCCTCGTCAGATGATGCGGTTGTTTGAATTTCGCACTCCACGCATCCATGGTAATTTTTTCCCACCGTGTTGACTGACTCTTACGAGGGAAAGCCAGGGATACATGGAATATTTCCTCCACATATCTCGGCGGAGATAATTTGAAGTTCTGAACACAACTATACCTGATTTGAATCTGGACCCGAGGCTGATCCGAGACAGATGCAATGCGGACGTAGCACCGTGCAACATCCAGTGCGCCAACGTAACAGAAGTAGCTTGAAAGGTGGAGCCGCTACGTGGAACCTCGAAGGTGGCAGTATCGGGTATGGACGAGAGAGAGAGCCGGAACGCTCATCAAGGTTGAAAATTGAAATGAAATCACTGCACCCAGCGCGTGGTGTAGCGGCATTTTCCGAGTCCGGGGTATCGCCAGCGCCGGAAACAAAGTAAACAATCTCAGATCTACTCAGATCCATGATCGATGTCTCCTCCCCCTCGTCCACTCCGTGAGGGTATGGTTGGCCCTTCATGGCCCCGAGTCTCGACAGCTCGTCCTGCTGGCGAGTGTCAGATCCAATATAATGACCGCCGAGGCTGCCCAATTTGATGCAGCATCGCCGTCCGCCCAATTGGGTGTGGTGGCGCTCCCCTGCTTCTCAAGTGATAATAGTGGATCACGGCCAATTGGCTGCCCTTGAAGAGGGGTTTTAGTCCCACTTTTAGCAGCAAATTGTTCCCTGAGCGTCCGGCTAACTGGGCTGGATCTTTGCCGTTCTTTTATATATACTATTGATAATTCGCCCTGTATCGAGTCATCTCAATGCATCTCGCAGTCAACCTAACAAGTCCCACTGTCACGCCATATGCTTTGACAGGTCCCCTACCATTTCTCCCCGCGGATACTCTCGATACATGCACCCTTCCATACAGGTGTAGCGTGGATCAGATATTGCAAATCATCCTTAGAAACCGCAAGAGCTGGAAGACATTAAAGGGGCAATCGGAGGCTGTATGGCCACCCTACCTTGAAGCAACGATGCTCAAGGGTACGTTCATAATAATGTTTCAAATATATATGATACATGATTCTCACGCCTTTCATATCTGACGTGTGCAGCTCTGCAAGAGTATGAACCTGATGACTCGCGGGAAACACGAATGTTGGGACGCTACCCAATGCGTAATCGTTTCATATCCGACCATATCCACCGTACCACGGGCAAATTCAGATCAGCCAAGCAAGTGGGTAGCCGCCTCCAACAGCTCAGAGATACCGCCGACGGCCGTGAATGTAAGTGCGGTTTATGTGCGGACAACATTCATTAAATTTAATTTAATATGGCTGTTTGCCACAAGTGATCGATGTATTGACGCGTTGCTACCGTACACGGTTGGACGCCAGCACTTGCAATGCACGGGTTTTCGAATCGCACCCAACCCCATCGAATTTGTCTTCTAGCCCCTCATTTTCCACTATATCTTGCGACAGCTCTTCCACGTCCTCTTCTTCAGGTTCCCCAGTTACTCCAACCAGCTCAGTCATCATGCCTCGTTTGCCTCCCCTACAATCTCGCCAACCCATTGAATCGCGCATGCCCGTTTACATCGACATCCTTCCACAGCAATTGCCGTGGTTATCGATGGGCTATGGCCTTTCGTCTGTCTCTGCTCCGTCGACGTCCCATTCCGATCCGCGCGCTTTGGACGCAGCGCGGCATATCAGCAATATCGATCCTACCGTGACCTTTGTTTCCCCGTCACCCGTCAATGGCAAATCCTCTTACATTGTTCTCCTGGACGGGGCACCCGTCCACTCAGAGGACACAGCGCTCGAGTATGCTGGACCCTACTTTTCTTCATCGACTCGCCGACCCGGGGACGAACCTGTATTATACAACACTGCCCTCGTGCCCAAATATTGGGGTGTCCTCTGTAAAGCTGCAGGTAGCTTCTTTACACTCCGTTTGTGTCGGGTCGGCTCTTACATTGTTCGAAGATCCTACACTGTACACTATCGTTCAAGAAGTACACCAGGTGCCCGATTCTGTACCCAACAACTACTCACAGCGTCCCCGCCCAGTACGCATATTCTCGGCAACCTATCATTTCCGGTATCCATCTGCGGCCGACGTTCCCCCCTCGTATGAACAGCCACCTCTGGCGGTTTTGAGCAGTAGTTCTTCCATGACGTCAACATTTAATGACCAAACGCCGCATGCCTCCATGTCGGTAGACCTCGCTCCCACAACGTTATTCCCAATGACGCCCATAAACACCGCCCTGGAGGTGGAAGGCCTAGGGACGCCAATCGGGGTGGACCAAAACTTGTTTGACGAGCCATTCATGTTGGACGTCAACTTTGACCAGATCGCATTTGACGACATCTTTGTCAATATGGACAATACAGACAGCGCATTTTCCTCGAGCTTTTTCTCCTAGTCAGTGCGTTTTGATTCCATTCTTCGTGTGATGGGGATACTGATGGATGTTTCGGGCAGTTGATGTAAAATTTTAAACGTATTATGCCCTCTCCCCATCACCTCCCTGTATCTTGGCAAGCAGTTATGTCCTTTTAACAATATTATGTGTACGCGCAGGTGTAGAGCCGTTGGACACTTAGCGTAGAGCGCTGACCGTGATTCCTGTATTCAAGACTATGGCCGTGACGAGAATATGCTCCCGTTGTTAGGTACATGGATGATTGTATCAAATTATTGCTTGCGATCGATCTTGTGATTCCCGTGTGGGATGGCGATGAGAACTTGGAAACAGCATGCTTCTGATAAGTACTCGTGACGGATCAGAAATTCCTTCTTTTTCGATTTCTCTCTTGGGCGACGTGACGCGTTTTTGATTGGGTAAAATATTGATCACCTTTTTTTTTTTTTTCATTTACCATCAACATTATTTATGGGGGTTCAGAATTTGCTTCGGCGTGTACAGCAAAAGCGGAGATGGCCCTGGTGTGCCTCTATCAACCGTTTGAACGTTAGCCGAGGGTTTAGCCCAAAGCCTCTGTTCTTATTTTGGTAATTGCCAACCTGTTTCCACCAATCAGTGGAGTGGGCGGAGAGCTGGAAAGTCGTCGAGCAATAACGTTACTCGTCTGCTTTGCAGAAAGTCCCTTCATAAAACTCATTCAACTTCCGCGGCAGGGCGTAGCCTATCAGCAATACCCAACATAATGGTAATCTCCTGGATTAGATACATCTTGAGCTCCATACTGCCTCTCCCTGTCTTGCTTCCTCCGTACCAGCACCATAAATTTTGGCGTTGACTGAGAAGACCACGGCGTTTCATCTCATCAGGATTGGCACCGAGAGAGAGCCTGAAACTCACCACTTTTGAGAAGTGAGATGATTTGTATCCTCGCTCCAAACTCTCTCGTCATCAGCGAGACGTCAGACAGCTGATTAATCCCCCTCGTGATCCCTCGTCCGACTTGTTCTTTACGCTTGGTGTTCGGGGCAGTGTTGGAACTTATCCGCGCATGCGCGTCGCTAACGGCGTCTACCCAGGTGCGCATTGTCATTGCGCCCGCCATGCCCTCCCATTTACTCATTTCAAGCACCATGTTGGTGATCCCAGCAACGACGAGCGCGACTTCGGCTTCGGCTTTGCCAATGGACTCGATGCCGACTTTAAGGTCTGGAAAGTGGAGATGGATGATGGTGAGGATGGGTTGATAGGACACGCCGTCGCCGGCTTGACGGGAAGTAGCGCCAATGAGCCAGGGTTTGGCTTGGTCGAGGGCCGAGTAGATGTCACTGCGGAGGGTTGGGGACATGGTCTTGGCATCTGCCTTGGAGGCGCCTACGGTTGCGAGGCTGTTCTGCCAGTTTTTGAACATGGTTGTGCCACGATGCAGCGGCTGGGAAGACGAGGATGAAAGTGTAAGTAAGTCGAGTTGCTGTGTGCGAGTACCTGCCAATATTGGGAGAGCGCACGGGAAACACGAGGCAGACTGCGCACTGTGGAAAGGCAAGACAAATGCCATGCGCAACTTATCCGCACAAACTTCGCACAGCCAATCCATCACCTATTTCACTTTGCATCACCTCCCATCACAAGCCTCGCCTTTGGTAGGGTTCATCCGCATCCTGTGTCTTTGCTAAAGTAGTCATAATCAATTGTTAGAACCCTTGATCGAATGGTAGATAAGATAATTCGCGGAGTGTAAATTTAAATACCTTTCAAAAGGAAATAAACAGAGGTAAATAACGCGAACGCGTTGAGCATGGCCATCAACGAGGATGCGTTCATGGAGAAGCTACTTGATGGCTTGGACACGACACACAAGACCAAACAGTCTCCAAGAAAGCACAGGCCAGCCCTCCAAGATCGCTCCAAGGAGAACCATGTCGACAACGACCTCACCATGCTGCTCGACGGCGCAGAGAACTGGGACTGGGCTGACATGGAGTCGGATTTCATGACACCCAAGAAAAAGACATCCAGTCCGAAGAAGGTGAGCCATGTCTTCTTGATCCGCACACAACCTAACACGCAACAGCGGTCACCCCACAAACGTCAGCGTTCCCCGGCCAAACCACTTGTCATACCCAACCGTGCTACCCAACAACAGTATGCCAACGTAGCCCAAGAGAAACCATCGTGTAGGCCTCCCTCCACTCGCTGCATCGTGGAAGCCGTGGAAGAGAACAAACGTGGGTCCAAGGTCAGGCTTTCTCTTCGTTCTTTGGCAACTTTCTTGAGCTTGAAAACAGGTGTTGTTAGTCAAGACTCAACCACGCGGGCAGCCACGTTCGGTGATACTACAGGACGACTGGACAGACTCCGACGTTCGTAAAGGTACGAATAACTAGTATGCTGCGATGTGAAAGGCTACAAGGATTTCGTGCGTCTAGGTGACATCATCAATGTCCTCGGACACTTTGACTTTGAGGGCACAATCACGATATCATCTCAAAAAAATCTTTTCATCCACTATCCAGATCTCCTTTTGACAGCGACTGCCCTCTCGAATGCCACGCAATGCAGACGGAAACCCCTCCTTTCTTCCATCATACGTTCCATGTCAGATGCGACGCCCGCTCTCGTCTGGGGTAATATGCTGCATGAGATCATGCAGACTTGTCTTGCTACCCAGCGGTGGGACGAATTTTACGTCGAGGATCTGATCGAAAAGGCCGTCATGCAGAACCTCCCACAAATCGTCAACATAGGAGTTACCATTGATGAAGCGCTGCTAGAGGTCAAGCTTCGCTCAAGGGGTCTAAAGGTCTTCTCCGAGCGCTATATTGCAGAGACACCCAAGGTATGACGTTTTCCTCCCTCATATATCTCATCTGCAAACATTTCCCTCAGCCCACTGCCGTTCTCACCAATACCCGAGCAACAGCCGATCAGAACTCACTTCTCGCCATCAGTTCTTTGCATGACATCGAAGAAGACATATGGTCCCCCACCTACGGTCTTAAAGGAAAGCTGGATGCGAGCGTCCAGGCTGTCATTGCCGAGAGTACCATTGACGAGAAAGGACCCCTTCTCAGTACGAATACCATGCCTTTCGAAATCAAGACAGGACGGTCCATAGGAGGAATGGAGCACCGCGCACAAACAATGCTCTACACGCTTCTTGCGGAGGAACGGTACGGCGTCGAAGTCCAAAGCGGTCTGCTTTATTACACCCAGAGCGAGGAGGTCGTAAACGTTCCTCGAGGTAGAAATGAGCTCAGGGGTCTCATCAATGCAAGGAACGAGATGGCGTCTTACATGATGCGCCGTGTGAATCAGAGTAAGGCCACCGAGCCTTTCTTGCCACCCACAATCGATGATGAACATGCGTGCAAGAGATGCTTCGTCCTCGATGCTTGCATGCTGTATCGCAAGGCAAGTGCCGCCAGTTCGATGGTCACCCTCAGCTGACGTTATTCTCAGGCTGTAGAGAACGTGGTCGACGAATCCTCACCAATTGCGGGGATCTACGATGCCAAAACCTCACATTTGACCCCCATCCAAGCTGATTTTTTCAAGCAATGGGAGGCGTTGATAGCACTCGAGGAGCAAGATAGCATTCGGTTCCGAAAGGAGCTCTGGACAATGACAGGCCGAGAGCGCGAAGAAAAGGGTCGATGTTTTGATTCTATGGTTATCGACAATACGTTCTCTCCCTCCGACTTTTCAAACGCAAGCAAGATACACAAGTACACGTATCGTTTCGTCCGTGAGGATGATCACGTTTCTCGGACCCAGTCTCTTCTGAATGGCCACATAAGCATAGGCGATACGATCACCGTCTCGGTCGATCCCGAGCTCCTCGCGTTTGCTCGGGGCCTCATCTTGGATCTCACGCCGCAAGACGTCGTCGTGGGTGTCGACCACGAGCTAAACGTGGACAAGATTGCTGCGCGACTGCGGGTATTACGCAAGTCCAGAGGTCGTATCCAGCCTGTGTTCCGGATCGACAGGGACGAAATGTCGGGCATGGGTCGCATCCGTGACAACCTTGCACAGCTATTCTATGCTGACGGGGATAAGAAACGACTTGAGCTGGCCGTGGACCTCCGGAAGCCCACGTTCGAGGACGAACAGACGACGGTGGATGCGTTGCGTAGCATGCCAGAGTACGTGGCTGCCACAAGAATACTGAACCCGGGACAGGTGGCAGCCATGACATGTGTGTTAAGCGCAAATGACTATGCGTTGATCCTCGGGATGCCTGGCACTGGCAAAACTACCGTGATTGCAGCCCTCATTCGGACGCTTGTAGCTATGGGAAAGACGGTGCTGTTGACGTCGTATACCCACTCTGCAGTAGACACGATCTTACTCAAGTTGAAAGACGATGATTACAACATTTTGAGGCTGGGCAATGTGGACAAGGTCAGTCACATAGCCATGCCGGGGACGGTGATTCTCAGACTGCAACGGGCCACTAGGTTCATCCAGACATTCGCAAGTTCACAGAAGCGGAGAGAAGGACGGCCAAGACGGTTGAACAGGTTGAGAATCAGCTCGTGTCGCCTCCCGTCGTGGCCACCACGTGCTTGACGATCGATCAGTGAGTCTAAATCATCTGGAAATTTGAAAAAAAAATGGTGCTGAAATCGCCACAGCCCAGTATTCTCACTGCGGACGTTCGATTACTGTATCGTTGATGAGGCGTCGCAGATAACCTTGCCAACATGCCTAGGCCCGCTTCGCTTTGCGGACAAGTTCGTGCTCGTCGGGGATCACTTTCAACTTCCCCCACTAGTAAGTCTCGTTGTTAGATGATGTCAGTCAACTTGACATACCCTTACAGGTGCGCAATCCCGCAGCACGAAAGGGTGGCCTAGAGATCTCGCTGTTCCGAAGACTTTCTGAAGCCCACCCACATGCGGTCGTGGACTTGACGTACCAATATCGCATGAACGAAGACATTATGCTCTTGTCTAACAAACTCATTTATGGAGACCGTCTTCGATGTGGCTCAGAGACCGTCGCGAAACGGAGTCTGGTACTCCCAGACAGGAGGTTCATCGACACCCTCCGAGGGGTGGGCGGATGTCTGTGCGATGGCAACCAGTGTTGGCTCGCGCACCTCTTGGACGAAAAGTGAGCGTCACCTTTCTTGACTCTCTTACTCGTTCGCTAGAGCTGACGCCGCGTCAGCTGTAAAGCTGTCTTTGTCGATACAGATCGCGTCCCCGCATTCGACTCGCGCGTGGGGGACCTCGTCCAGAACGAAATGGAAGGTCGACTCGTGTACCAGATCGTCCACGCGCTCTCGCGGAGCGGCATCGAGGAGCGGCAGATCGGGATCATGTCGTTGTACCGTCAACAGATCAAGCTCCTATCGTATTTCTTGCAGGACAAGAAACACGTCGAGATTCTGACGGCGGACAAGAGTCAAGGACGGGACAAGGAATGCGTGATCATCTCGATGGTCCGATCCAACGATCAGGGACAGGTTGGCGATTTGCTCAAGGATTGGCGACGCGTCAATGTCTCGTTTACTCGCGCGCAGTCCAAGCTGGTCATTATCGGCTCGCGCAAGACGCTCGGCGGGACCGCGTTGATGGCCGAGTTTTTGGCGTTGATGGATGAGCGGGGGTGGGTGCTTACGTTGGCGCCGGGTGCGGAGCGGATGCATCCTACGTTGGAGCCGCCCAAGATGGGCGTTGTGGGCAAGCAGGGTGCGAAACGCACCGGGGATGTCGGAAATGGCGTGGATGGTGAGGATAGTGTGGTGGTGGGGACCCCGCCAAAAAAGATCAAGGTATCTTCGGCGAGGGAGGGGGTATTGAAGGGTCGGCCGATTTTGCAGGACGTGGTCAATGCGGAGTGGTGAAGGCATCTCGATTCGTGTGTATTGGATACTTGTGCGCATCCTGTATTATAGTACTTATATATTATAGTCGTAATTTACGTGGATTTTGGTTATGGGCGAGGGACGATCATGGCTGTCACGAAAAGTGGGCTTATCTAGATATCGAACGATTCAGACGCACGGTGGGACAGAAAGGAAACTGAAGTTCACCGCAACCTGGGAGGGACGGTATTGCCCTCTCCTCACTGCGAGGCCATCCACTTTAGCAAAGGGGCCATCTTCGAGCGTACCTCTGGGTGTCCTGCAATCTCCAGCGGCGTCCTGAAAAATTACAGCGCGAACACAACTCTTCCAACGTTCTCCCGCAACGCCACAGATCCGCGAGCATTGGTCGGTACTCTCACTTCTGAACCTCTGGAGCCATGTATCCTTCTGTTCCGACAATCCCACTATATGTCACATTTGGTCCCTGGATATGAATCGAGACATAAAAATTGATGATGGATAACGACCCGCCTTGCGAGGGAATGATGATGTTCAGCTGCTTCAGATCCATGGGCGCGACAGCCTCGAAGAGCCAGACCAGATGTTCGGCGATTCCGCAGACGTATTTCAGCATCTGGACTTGCCTCTCTTGTTTCAGGAGATCGAGGTATCCATGCTTGTCGTTGATCTTGCTCGCGACGACAGCAACTGGGGTCGTCTGAACAGCGGCCTGTGCTCCACGGGATGCATCCAATCTTGTGCTTCATCATTTGGCGCAAGATATTGGGTCACGAAAATACCTAATCGATCATCCTCGTCCTGTGAAATTTGAATCACAGAACAAGGATGATCTACGCGGCCTTCCCCCCACCTCATCAGAACCGGTCGACTCGAGGCTAGGTTTTCTTGAGCTGACCAAAGTCGCGAAAGAGCAAAGTGATTTGTGTCGCCAGATTATTAGTACATTTACTAGGAGACATGCCAATCTTGGCTGCTGTCTGTAAGGACGCTGGCTTACCTCAGTATATTTATAGTACCGTCCGGGGAGGTGATCGATTGATCGATGATCACTCAGTATCACAGCCTTTTGGCGTATAACGGTTAAGTGGCTGACGGTCTGACCCTTACACTAGGTCACCATCCCCGTGACCCACCATTGCCCGTGCACAGGGTGGAGAGGGGCCCAGTGGGAGAGGCCTACACCTACTGGTGGTCGTAACTATATGGACCGGCAGGACAAGCGAATGATACTATTTTTTACCTACGAGGGCGCCACTGCCGCTCTGCCAGGACCCCTGGTACTGCTCGGAGGGACCCCAGCCGAGGTCCAGGTCCCGGTCCTTGAAGGGTCAGAGCAATGACGCCTGCATCATCCTCCTCTGCAAGGGAGCCAGGGAAGGGAGCCGAGACCACCCAAGATTTCGAAAACCACCTGTGCTGTGACGTCAGCTAGACTCATGTGCTGCGCAGGTGTGTCAGTTACTGAGACTCTGAGAGGCTAGAGCGATACACGCAGTGTAATCCCGGGGCCGAGAGTTGCCATGCCCATGCAAAGACTAGCATGGACACAGCCCAGGTTGTCGTGTCTCAAATGGAGTGAGTCATCATCACAGCACACATCTAGTAATTTCCTAAGTCAAGTAGCCGAATGGCTTGATAAATCAGACCGGGGTGGGCCAAAAGTAAGTCCCTTTGCTATACCTCCATGTCCTCGAGCCAGGCCCACCAACAACCTCTCCAGTTTCTGACTCCAGAGCTCCGACCAACTGTGATCGAGCAAACAGAGTCAGTCCTGTTGAAGATCATTCGCGCCAACTTGAACACCCAATATGTATCCAAGACACCACTTCTAGCTGAATTTCGCGACGCCATTTCTGCTCATGGTTCCGCCTCGGATACCGAGCTCGTGCATGATTTTCGACGCTGTGTCCTTCTCAGTAATTACGATGCGTACAAGCCATTCATGACCGTATTCAATACGAGCCCTTGCAAGGAGGCTGAGCTCGAGAACCTTTTCGCGCCGGGTCTACCCTATCTCCTAGCCATCTCAAGTTCAACTTCGGGAAGGGAACCCAAGATTTTTCCGAAATACGACTTTTCCATCACTTCTATATTCTCTGGCGAAGGACAGATGGCTGCAGTATTCTTTTGTGGCTACCGCGAGCTCAAATATGTAGAACGGGACCCTGGTCAAATAGTGAAAAAGATTCCTGTCTCCACTGTATCATCTGGCTTAGTACGTGCGATGCTAGGATGGACTAATGTCGATGAAGATGACGGCCGGATGTCCGTAATTGGTGGGTGAAGAACATGCCTACTCTGCACTTGCTGTAACTGATCATTCCAACAGTCCCTGGTTCCGTCACACCCTTTGCAGCGTCGATGATCACTCATCATAGATCGCTTTTGATGATACATGCACTCTTCATCCTCGCATGTCGGGACACTGATCGTTTTATCATCACATTCTCGACATTATTCTACGATCTGGTGCAATACATGGACGAGGAGTGGGATTTGTTTCTATCCTCCATCAAGAACGGCACAGTGCCTGATCTGCCGGGCGTGCGCGAAGTGCATTCTCACTTGCAAGTAAGTCGTGTATCTCTCAAATGAGTGATAGAAGGAATCTAAGCCTGAGCAGGTTCACTTCCATGCAAATCCGGAGCGTGCTGCAGAACTTTGTGAAATTGGCCCTCCATTCTCGTGCGAAGGATGGGCCGCGCGTGTTTGGCCCAAACTAAAAAGTGTAACATTCGCATCCAGTGGTTCATTTGCTAGCGTGCTCCCAAAGGCAAGAAAATTCTGCCCCTCTCCAGTTGTCACACTGTTTATTACATATCCATCTAGGTGAAGTCGGTCGTCGGGCCAACCATAGCCATTCACAACTCTGGTTATGGATCGACTGAATCCGGTATCGGCCTCCCCTATCGACCAGACGATCCTCACACATTTGTTCTTCTAATTAAAAATATTACCGAATTTTTGGATGTGACCGCCGAGGAATCCCATGAAAGCCTCCTCCAAGCAGTGAGTTCCGTCTTCGTTTCTGTATTCTAGGTTGGCGCCGAACGTTCACTAATTCATTTTTTAAGTGGGAATTGGAGGTGGGAAAGAAATACGAAGTCGTGCTGACCACAGAGGATGGCTTGTGGCGTTACCGGTTGGGTGATATCATTGAAGTCGTAGGGTTTAATCCCAACAATGGTTTACCCGTTTTTGTGCTCTCTGGCAGAAGGTGTGCTCTCTATCATTTTCTCTCGCTGTGCGCAGTCTCAATTGAAGGAATGTAGCATGGCAATCCGTTTAGCGCCTGTATTGATATCCGACAGCGACATTATATCCGCCATTCAAGCTGTCAGTCCAGATGTCATACAGGTAAACGAGTTTACCGCGGTGCTCGACGACCGCCAAGGCACGCCGACTGTGGGGTACTTGATCGAGCCTGCAGGAGCAC
>JBBPSB010000062.1:0-69839 GCA_038093375.1 Xerocomus brunneocitrinus | reverse complement strand
GATAGTAAGGCAGGCATCTTGCGCAGGCAGAAGCCTCAGTAAGTAAGTACAGCCGTAGAAGCGTCGGATACATAAGCGCACGACTTGAAACTCAAATTCTTGATCCTGGCAGTGTATACAGGCCCAATGGAAAGGATCCAAAAAGAGAGAGAGACAATGATAGCCCTGCGAGGACTAGGTGAGCCAATCGAGCGCACCAAATTCCCCACGAAAAAAGGAGAGGGAGGGGAGAAGTAAGTCAAACTAGTCGTGCAGATGAGAAAGCCAGGCGTGCCTGCAAATGCTACTTGACCCTGATGCCCCAAATCAAACCCGGTGGTCCGTCGTCGTCTAGTTAGGTCAATCCCGCATAGTGGAAGGAGGGGGATATACCGAGCCCACAACTTCGTTGCGTGATGTCTGCAAATTTTCTTGCTGATTATGTTCGGACAGACAAAAGCAGGTACGGCGTCAACATGACCCTGAGCTGACGGTCTGCGTCTTGTTGGCGAGATCGAGCAAGTGCTCCGTGGTTGGCACTGATGACGTGTCAATGCAAGGCGCCCCGCGTACCGGTCCACGCCAATCAGTCCCCTCGAAGACTTGTTGAAAATATTAATTGCGGACCGGCCGGCCCGCTAGGCCCTAACCACCCCTTTTCAAAAGGAGGTCACCTCGGTCAGCCACCATGATGTTGGCACACAGTAGTACAATTAAAGGTTCACCTCCACCGTACTCTCCTCCACCAGAATACAAGATGTCTCAAGTAGTAACTCCGTGTTGAACTTTATAGAGGTACACATACTAACTATACCGTTGGCTTCCACAAGTGGAGATCCAAGCACTTCCACTCCGCAATCTCAACCTGGCGCCGAGGCAAGTCTATAATGAACTTTATAGACACGCATACTAACCATGTTTTATCAGAGCGTACCTAAGGACATAAAGGATCCAAACTCCTCGACCACTGAGAAACCTCGGTGTCCCGTACGTCTCATGTTTTTATGCACTTCATATCTAATTCCCGCTGCAGTTCCTGGAATCTCGTGATCAACCTGAGCCACCTGCCAATCATACTGGCGCCAGAATTTGGTTGCTCGAAGGCCCCCCAATGACCATTACGCACTCACCGATGTGTTTGTGGGGTACTCTGCTGAACTTCGCTCAAGAAATCCCTGAGCTCAGAGTTTTCTCTGTGGCATTGATGAAATGCAAGTGTGCACACGAGCAACACGAGCAACTCAATATTGGGGTACGCAATTCGGATACGAAGTAAGTCAATAGTGATCGTACTATGAATCATGCCATTGATGATGTTTAGACGAACGTGGACAATCCTAGCATATAGGGATGTCGTGGGCAAAGCCAGTTTGGCAAATGACGAGTTCATATTCCTTCCTCAGAGGGATTATATTCATGGGGACAAGTCTTCCACCATACAGAAGATCTGCTGGAGTATTGAGAGAGTCATGCCGCCCCTTCTCAGCATTTTGAAGCTCATAACGGGTACCTCGGCTTATATGTGGCACTCACGCCATGTTGAAAGGTGTGTTTCGCTTCACTCCTTTCAAATATTGTAGCTTGCTGATGGGTCTTCAGGGAAAGCTGTTATCGTTTTGCTGCTATCTCCTTCCATGCGATTTGTCGGTTCAGACCATACACCAAGTATCCTTTTATCTTGGAGCCAGGGGGCAAACAAGGTCGTTTCTTTTTTATGAGGCTGACAAACATGGACAGTGTCGCTGAGGATGCGACCAACATCATTGTTGAATTCTACAATAGTGAGCTTAGAAAGGTATCTAGAGTTACAGGGTAGCCGGAACAACAATGATGGCAATGGCAAGGGTGGCAAGGGTAAGGATATGGGCAAGGGCAAGGGTAAGGAGAGGAGAAGGTTGAATAGTTTGCTGATGACATAGATTCTTCAATGAGCTATTTGACACAATGTAGTCATTTCTGAATAACAACACCACACGAGTGTAAGGAATGAGGAGGCTTGTGTGTGTATCACATCCACATGATGAAAGATATTGTTCGTGGTCGGTGAATCACACCTATTACCAAGAGCTAGCGCTAGCCTAATAATCGACAAAAACCTTGAGATGTGGATGTCCTGTGCGCGCGAATGTGCTTGACGTGCGCAAGGATGGTGTCACGACACGACGACAAGGCCGGCACAACGTGGATGACGTCGCGTCGACATCGTTGTCGCGACATGACGCGAGGCAAGACAACAGCAGGCGGGGTGAGATGACATGACGCAAGCGGGTGAGAGGCAAGGGCGCGGGAGGAGTCGGGCAAGATATGCGAGAGGCAACGAGGTTTGGCGAGGCACAACGTGATGCTGGGCTTGAGCGCGTTGGGTGACCGCGCGACACGAGGGCGACGGCGAGTGCAGGGCAAGGTGGAGGTTAGGCAAGGTGAGGAGTGAGACGGGTTGGGTGACGACGCGACGCAAGGGCAAGGGCGACAGTGCGACATACCGCAGACGATGTGACACGAGGGTGAGTGTGTTGGTAACAAGATGAGGTGGGTAAACGTTGGATGTTGGCGTGACATGAGGGCGAGGGCGAAGTAAGTATCCTCACTCAAGATTTTGCCAGCCTGGCGGACCACGTCAATAAGTAACGTGAGTTAGCGACAATGGTTTGGTAGAAGATTCATAAGAAGAACATACCTATACTAGTAGCCTCCTGTCCATTTCTGGAGCGGTGAGCGGTGACCACTCCAAGACTTAAAGTAAGCAATTTTCTTGTACGTCCACACCTCGTATCAGACATGAACTCGTCGACCACCCAGAACCCAGCTGAGCGTACCGCACACTCATACCCGGGATCCCTGTATTTGCTACCCTCTGATGGGGAGGAACACGAAAGGCACACTTGTTTTTTTTTCTTTTCAAA
Source organism: Xerocomus brunneocitrinus (assembly GCA_038093375.1). Taxonomy (NCBI): domain Eukaryota; kingdom Fungi; phylum Basidiomycota; class Agaricomycetes; order Boletales; family Boletaceae; genus Xerocomus; species Xerocomus brunneocitrinus. The sequence continues at coordinate 66,957 of JBBPSB010000062.1, read as the reverse complement.
AGGATTGCGCGACTCACCTCTCGTCAGGCTCTCAAGACAACATCAACTCTACACCCGCCTCGTCTCCGGCCGTCTCGTTTTCCCACCCATATCATTCTCAGAAAATGACGAGGTCCTGGAAATCGGTACTGGCACAGGTAAGAGCCTCCGCCCCACACCCATGACAGTGCGCCCTGAAAAACAGGCGCATGGCTCCTCGATGTCCGCACCCACCTCCGGGAGTCGGTCCAGCTCTACGGCGTCGACATCGAATCACGCCTTTTCCCGAGCTACACTGCACTCTCCGCCAACATCCACCTCTCCGTCTGCTCTGGGACCGACCTCCCGTCCTACTGGGCCTCCAAATTCGCCCTCGTCCACCAACGGCTCCTCATCTTTGGTTACACGCGCGATCAATGGCGACGCGCCATCGGCGAAATGTACCGCGTGCTCAAGCCAGGTGGGTACGCCCAGCTGATCGAGAACGGTCCCGGATGGGTATCTGGACCGAAAACGGCTGAGCATGTGTTGTTTTTGGACGGCTTGCTCGAGAGCAAGGACATGTTGAATCGCTGTGCCGTTTATATCGCGGACATGCTGAGGGCGGCTGGATTTGTTGATATCAAGTCTGAGAAGGTTGTGATGAATTTGGGAAAGTTGGGTGGTGACGATGGCGTTCAGGGAAAGTGTGTGCTGCTAGGTGCGTGGAGAGGGGCGCGGGATTCTGTGATGAAAGCAGGCGGATTGGGTCGGTTCACGTCAGTCGAAGAATTCGACAGGGCGATGGATGAGATTGCAGAGGAGTGGGACAACACGGAGGGTTCCTATTCAGAAGTGAGCGTCTTATACGCTCGGAAGCCTTTGTGAAGAAGTTATGCATATCATTCGAATGAAATGATTTGGTCCCGCGGAATAAAATAGCCGCGAGTCAAGGGGATGACGCACGAAGCTAAAGCAGCAAAATTCTGCAATATATGCAAAGAAAGGGAAAACTTTTGTTCAATTATGCGCCTCTCCGACCCGAGAATGAGTAATACCACACTGACATCATTACCTACCACTTGGAGCACGGCTCCTTCCTACAATCCTTGAAATGGTCCTTCCACGACAGCTTTCTGTTGAGCTTGATAATCCTTCCCAATACCCGTCGCAGGCACCGCATCCTCACGTCGCCCAATGAACCTCACCTCCGCACGTTCACCCAATCCACTCAATACGACTCCCAACCTATCCTTGACGTGGCCCCACGCGCCCTGGTTCTTCGGCTCTTCTTGCACCCACCACCATTCCGGCTTCGAGCTTGCAGAAGTATATGGCTTGAGGATGTCGGCTAGATATGTGAATGGGAATGGCGCGAGCTCTTCGATACGTATCAGCGCAACCCTGTCTTCCAGGCCACGTGCAGCACGTTCCTTCGCGAGCTCGTAATAGATCTTTCCACTAACTAGCACGACACGTTCGACTTTATCCGTGGATGGATACGCATCAGGAAGAACAGGCCGGAACTGTGTACCAGGAAGCATTTCCGAAAGCTTGGAAGAAGCAGCCTGAAGCAAGAGGTAAAGTGAATTTCATGTGAAATAAAAGTATCCACGTACTGCCAAACGGAGGAGACCCTTTGGTGCAGCGACGACAAGAGGTTTGCGATAATTCCTTTTCACCTGGCGACGTAGGAGATGGAAATATTGCGCTGGGGTGGTTGGAAAGACGACATGCATGTTGATATTTGCATGCGATTCAGGGGCGTAAGCATCATTGGTGAGCTGGCTCCAAACGATCAGGACGAATAAGGAAGTATGCATAGTTTCGCACCTGCAGCATTCTCTCGATGCGACTGGAAGAGTGTTCCGGTCCGGCCCCATCTAAACCATGAGGCAGTAAAAGTACAATCCCACTTTGCTTCAACCATTTCGCTATGATTACAAAAATAATGTCACCGCGGAGCATACGAAAAAAATTCTAGCCACTCACTTTCGGCGCTTGAGATAAATGTATCGATGATGACTTGGGCACCATTGAAGAAATCACCGAACTGCGAACAAATCCTGTCAATCGACTGTCGCGATGGACATTATGGAAATACCTGAGCTTCCCAGATGGGCAATAGATCGGGTCTTTCCCAAGAAGCGCCATATTCAAACTGCAGTACTGGTCAACGATCTCCAATATCCATTCGGGGAAATATTTCACCCCAAGAACCGCCAATTCACTGAGCGAACCTGAAAATATCCGTTACATCAGTGGCACAAACTAAGATGGAAATTACCTACTGTTGGCGAGTTCCAGCTTTCCAACCGCTCCGGTCAGCGCATGATTCAACGGAACAACCACCCCTTCGGTGTTTTGGTCAACCAGCATGGCATGGCTTTACAGCATCAGGGAATGAAAACGAGGAACAGATTTACACGAAGGTGATGAAAACGTACCGGTGACTAAACGTTCCTCGACCAACATCTTGTCCAGCGATCCGAACGTCACATCCATCAAGCATAAGTGTGCCAAACGCCAAGGCCTATCAATCACAAAGACTGTGTTTGTATCTCGTTCCGAAGAGTGAGAACCACGTACCTCCGCAGTGGCCCAGTCAATACCTTCTCCTTTGTCCAAGCTCGCCAGCCGACTCTTGACGTGCCTCTGTAATCTAGGATGGATTTCCTGAAGAATGGACATAAACCCGGTAACCCGAAAGTTGAGAAAAAGGGTACGTACAAATCCAGGTGGAATTTCAACACTTCCCCTCCCGGCCTTCTCCAGCACCTCGCCTGACACTCCGGTATCGAACATCTTTGCTTCCTTCGAACCGGGCCACACCATCGGCTCCTCCTTCCCATCGATAATGATAGACTTCCATTGTCCGTCAAACTTGACCAGGGGTGGAGAGTATGTCGCCGAGGCTGAGAGAGCATCGTTGAGAGTGGCTTTGCAAGAACTTCGGATGGAAGATGCGGAATCATGCGAGATAACCTTGTCGGACTATTATCGGATACGCCACCAACAGAGACACGATCAATAAGACGAGGACATGAATACATACTCAAAGAGAGTATGATACGTACCACCAATTTGTCCTCGTAAAGTTGAGGGACGCTCCGCCTTGACCGAATCTTCTGGTACATGATTGGCTGGGTATACGCAGGTTCATCCAACTCGTTGTGGCCCCTGAAAAGCGGACTACCTCAAGATCGCTGCGGTATCATCAAAAGAAGATGTTTACCAACGGCGATACACCATCAGATCTATCACGATATCCTTCCTAAAGTGGTTTCTGTACTTGAACGCAATCTCGATCGCGCGAGAAACATCTATGGAGAGAAGTGTAAGCTTCAGGATTCATATCTCTTCGGTGGATTCAAGGAACTTATAATTGGATGGATAGTTACCTTCAGGATAATCGCCATTAACATGCAGGACGGGGCAGTTGACCATCTTTGCGACATCCGAGCAGTACAGCGAAGATCGCGCAGCAGATGCAGGCGTCGTATACCCAATACTAGAGGCGAAATCGTTAGGGAAAGGCGAGTCAAACAAAGTTGTACGCACTTGTTACTGTGTATGCGCCAATAAATGAGAAATACCCGAAGATCAAAATGCGTGGTGGAACTCACTCGACCACGATGTGTACACTCCCTCCACTGGTATAATGTGGCAAGTTACCTACGGATGACCAGGTCAGAACATGACACTGTGAGCAAAATAATACATACTCAAACCAAGCGTCTCCATGATCACGCCTTGTCCCGTGAAGCTTGAATCCCCATGAAGTTGTACGCACATCACCTTTGCACATCATCATCGTTTCTTGTGTGCATACCCAGAAAGACACTGTAACATACCTTATCCCCGAGCATACATCCTGTTCCAACGCCTCCCTTCTCGAGGGCTTTGAGAAGACTATATTGTTTAGCGCGAGCCTTGCCTGACGCCACAGGATTCACGGCCTCTGAGGGAACCGAGTCAGAAAACCAAAAGTACAGCAACAAACAGAGACGACGTACCCAGGTGTGAAGGGTTAGGCAGGAGCGATATCTTGATTTCTTTCCCACCATAGTTCAACGTTGGCGAAGCCGCTAGACGGAGATTAACTACACTTGGAACACGAAACCGAGCGCATACACCCACTCAAATGACTGAGTACATCGCCCGAGATCGTTTCACCGTCGACCAGTACTTCTCCTCCGCCCTTGATTTTGTGAAAGAGCGCGGCGGGGTCGTACTCTAACAGACCAGTGAGCAAGTTCAATCGCCCGCGGTGGGGCATGCCAAGAATGACATGGGTCATATCAGCTAATGTCACACGACACGAATCAGCGACATTAGAAGCAGATGCTAGTTTAAAAAAAATACCCTCGGCAGCGGCGGCGAACAGTGCGTCGAGCGCAGGTAACATGGATTCACCGCCCTCCAAACCGTACCTCTTCAGGTTTGGAAATTTAGCCTGCAAAAACGTGTCCAATACTTCCGAGTGAGCGAGGAGCTCGTGGAATCTCTGCTGACGCTCGGGAGCGGTGGTATGGACAACGTCAGTCGCCTCGGACTCGAGTAGATGCGCAAACCACAGTCGTTCCGTCTTGCTTGGGAGGTCCATGTACTCGTATGCGATGCGCCCCACATAGACTGCGTTGAGAAACCCGGCGATCTGATCGAGCGTCCAGCTCTTTTCCTTGCCATGACCCTCTCCGGTCCAAAGAATCCCGTCAACGTTGTACTGAGCGGAAGGGTTGGTTAGGCCGTATCGAGTAGGTTCAAGTGCTGCGACACGTTCACGTCGGAGAATGTCGAGCGGGTCGATGGACGCAGCGCGATGGCCGTGGGTGCGAAGGGCATCCGCGTAGCGCAACAAAGGAGCATTCGTCGCCCGATTGACTAGTTGCTCGGGTGTGTCTAATACTACCATGAGTGAAATAGCTAAGAGTGATGCGTATGGCGACGTACAGTCTGGCATGGTGAACTCGCGCACCCTCCTGAAGCCATACGACTCGTCGTGATAACGTCGTCTGAGTGCGACGACCTTGCCCTCCGCTCTGCCGGAGCTCGCAGAACCCAGTCTCCCGAGAAGCCGTCTTATAGGTGCATCGCGCGCCCGAACCTGAGCATACATGGTCAAGACGCTACTTGTCGTATTTTGTTGCAGTGGGAGTTGGAAAACAAGACTATGGTATAATTACCTTCGGGACTCATCCGAATTCTTCAACGCCCATTTTGGGCCTGATTTGTGTTAGCTCACGGTCTGTTCTTATTTTGGTAAAAATTTACACCAATCAAGACTCTCGTCAAGCGATAACTTTGCAGAGCGATTCTCTGCGACAAGCGAGTTACACAGCTAAAACTGAGTGACTGACGTCTTTGCACGCCGCGCCGCTACCACATCGCCCGTCCAGCTTGCTCAACCGTCGTTCGCCCCTAAATTTTCGTCGTACCCACCTCAAACCTCAGTTTTCCCGCCCAGCTACACTTCTCTTGCCTGCTCCTGCAGCGACATCCAAAGACACTATTCCGCGCGGATGGAACTTGGCAAGCGAACCAATATATGTAATAAACGATAACTTACGCCATGATTAATCTTTGTGTTCAGTGTCTCACTCTGTCTATTCGCTTCATGGCTTCTGGTCTGCAGGAGGTCGTCAAGGCCATTCAGCTGAGCAACTACGCATCTCGTACGTTCGTTGAACTTTGCCGCTTCCACCCGTCCACCGATCTCCTCAGTTACGATTCTCACTGCTGTTGCATATGATTATGGTGCGTGATGTACTACATTTCTGTATGTCTCCCCTCATTGACCTTGATATTACCAGTTCTTACGTTTGCAAATGAGGTATGTTCATCGTCCAGGTCAGTGGGAATCCCTGCAGCTTACAGTGTTTGCAGATAGAATATATTTGGGTTGGTGGTCGCTTTTTTTCTCGGGTTGATAACATATTTTGATATGGCTGCAGGAGAAGCGCTGGACGAGGGTGTCTACATTGTTCTTCCTAGTGCGTACCCCATCAAACTCCAAGAAGCTCCGCTGAGGCAAGAATGGATCTTCAGGCTCGTTATTTCGGTCTGTGTTCTCTGATGTATGTCCATCCTCCCGCAACATGTCGCCGATTGATCTCTAATTGGTCCACCAGAATTCTTACTATTGGTACGTCCGAATCTTGAGCTTTTTCATGGGTTAACATGACATGATTAAAGTCAGTAGTTCTTTTCTACCGATTCCTGTCAAGGTGATTCCTTGATCCGGCTAATGATCTGCATAAATTTTCAATTCAACTCCTTGTAGGTGTATGTATCCATCCCTCATCTCACGTTGATAAACAGTGACAAGAATTGATATCCCTCGGATAGTTGTAAGTATATTCGTTAACGTTTCCAACGTTCAGTCTGTTGAATTCCACTTCCAAGGTAGAATACTCATCCATTGTGGCCCTTTCACATTCTGGATAATGATCGCAGCTGCAGACTGTGAGATTTCATGCCAACTTCTTGGAAATAATTAACTTTGGGTGTAAATCCAGTGGTAATGATCCTTCGAGTATGGGTATTGTACCATCAATCGTGGACCATCCTTTCCGTCCTCCTCCCACTCTATGTCATAGAGGTCATAGGAGCTCTCGTTGGCTGTTTTTTCCTTCGCCCTCAGAATAATCCTGCAGGTACGCGACATACGCCTTCGACACACCACATGATGTATCTGTTGACTTGCCAAACACGCAGACGCTGCGCTTCATATCTCACTTTGCAAACTAAAACCTATTTCCCTCGTGCTCCCCAAAGTTGTAGATTCTGTCCAGCTCGGTCTTGGTGCATCTATGTGTCTGCTCCTCATTGCTCGATTCATCCGAGAGTCGCTGCAGATGTACTCGGCGACAAATCAATTCCAACTTAGCCGTTACATGAGCCTTCTCACGAGAGATGGCTTGTTCTACTTTCTTGCGTATGTCCTTTTTCCTGCTCTCCACTGCGGGGCCAACGGAAAGTTCTTATCAACAGCATCTTATTGTATGCGCTGGTCAACTTGCTCAGTTATGTTAGTGATGTTGGAAACATTCCAACGAACGGATGGTGGATACTTCTGAAGGTAGCAGAATATGTTCCTGTGCTGACGCTCGTCCCCCGACTTATATTGAGCTTGCGGGAGCTGTATTCGCGCGATCTTCGAGGCTGTGGAACCGACATTGACACAGCATTCGTTCCCACATCATCCTCTAGGCGTGGCATCGTTCCGGATAGGATTGCCTTCGCAGACAATGCGCAGAACGATGTATCAGAGCGGGGAGACGAAATAGCGTTGGAAGAGTGGGATACTCACGGTACCAGTGGTATATGATAGAAGCATATCGCGCAAGTACTTGTAATTGCACTTGAGGTCTGGCCGCCAATTTGACCTGAACCTATCCCACCCACAAGTCATCCGAGCTGATGTTCAAGTTTTTAGAAGATGCGCGTAAGTGATGGATGATATGAATGCTTTGGCCTCTAACCAAGTCGTTGCCAGTAGCAGGCCTTTGACGTTTTAGGAACTTGACACGGAGTCCGGATTGCAAACCTAATCCTTTACGACGTGCTTTGATGGAAAACCCCTGCATGAACACTCAAGCTTCAAGGCATGAAGTTCTTACCACAGCGTATTGAAGCAGTGGGTTGTCATGATGTATCTAAGCCCCCTCTAAATCATCCTTGTCTGTAATCGATATGGCAACTTCCCAGTCATGTGGGTTGTGAATTAAAAGAGCATGTCCATGTCCGCTCTTCATACAAACAACGAGCTTCATGGTGTACACATGGTGCGTGACGCTATTAATTTCTGAGGCATAGCAACCAGCGTGCTGCAGGATCCAAGCTGCTGCTCCTCGTCCTGCGTGCTCATCATCCTACGCCTCCCAACTTTCAGCTTATCCCAATCTTCAACCTGCGCACCCCTCGAATTGCCAAGTTCTAACGAGAATGTGTCTTAAGAGACGGGTTAGTATGAATAAGAGGATCACCTTCATCCACTAAACCCTTGTAGTCGGTGCCGATGAATGACGACGATTCAGCCTGCATTCCCAACAGAACCCATGATTCCACTCTACCAAACGTTATGGTGCTGGGCCCCATGGGCGGCGGTGTCAGCTCCGTGGTCAACTTGATCGCGGGCAAGGACATTGCCCGGGTATCGAATGACACATCGCGGTGCACGAGGAAAATGGCTTCTTATCAGATCGAACTCAGAGATGGGGCAAAGATCGTCCCCATCACGCTCTACGACATCCCGGGATTCAACTATAACGCTAAATCCCCGCTCGAATTTCCCCGCGTTCCTATCAGCCTCGCTATCATCTGCATGGAGGATTTTCCAGCGCAAGTTAGGGCGACTGCGGACTATTTGAAGAACAAGTGGAGAAAACATGGGGACGGCAATATTCCGGTTCTTGTCGTCATCAATCATGTCGCGCCCAAGCCGGACGATAGCTGGTGGGAAGAAAATGAAAAGCACTTCCCTAGCCTTGGTGTGGTGACCGACCACGTCTGCTTGATACGACAGAAGAAGGAGGAATCCACAAGGAAGCTCCAGTCTCTTATTATCCAACACTTGACTGCGCAAAAGGTTCACAGTAAAACACAGGCTTCTTAATTTTCCAGATAGAATCCTTTCATGGATTTTTCCCTCTATGCGCGAGAGCTTATATTCACACTTTCGTCACTTGATATCATGGGCTCGATGTATGTTCTTTTCTCGTCGTTTCCACCATGAAATTCGACGTCATTGTATCACTAAAACAACTTCCTCGCTCGAGCGCTGTGTAGGCCGTGCCAAATGTAAAACGAGCATGTAAGGAATGCCAACGAGTCCAGGGTAAACCTAAACACGATCAAAGACGCAAGTGTTCCTTTGAAAGGACATACACCACTACTCCAATGCCGCATTAAACCCGAATCCTGCAAGTGAGCAAAGCACGTAGACAGCCTAGCAAAGTGCGTAGACAGCCCCGGAGTGAATGAGAGTCAGAATCTGTGTTGGGTACTGGAGATGAATATCTCAGCTTGTCATGTCTACCCTCCTTCATATCACCACTCACCTCTCTTGGGTGTCCTGCAATGCCTCAGAATCAGCCTTCGAATCCGGTCTTCAGATTGGTCTCTTCGTTTTCGCAACGTCTGTAAGAGATCTACCTCTTTCCGAGGCAACGTTGTGATACACGCGTGTGCATTAAACCTGTCATCTTGTCCAAAGCACATTCGCTCGACCATCGTGCCGTTCGTAGACCCATCATCGAGCACCAGATCCCACCATTCGTCCATCTCTGCCTCAAATCGTTCCAACTCCGTGACGACGGCGATCATGGGTACGCTTTGAACACTGTCCCGAATGAGACGCACAATATTGGGCAGGACCGTCGCCTTTTGTTTCCGAAAACAATATATGAATAAATCGATCCCATCATCTCGTTCTATCTGGCGGATTGTCTCAAGGATCGTGGCGTCCTGGATGCGCCCGCCAAACCCAGGCACTTCGTACAACCAAAACTGTTTGTTGGAATTGGGGCTTGATTTTGGGAGCCGTGGTCCTGGCGTTTGGATGGTCGTTGCTGACGGGATGGCCGATAACGAGGTTCACGAGGGAACTGATGCCAACACCGGTACGGCCAAATATGACGACCACATAGGGCTTCTGAAGGGAGGTGAGTGTCGAAGAGGGGAACAAAGATTGGGCTGTTTACCGTGTGTGGACGTCCGGGAGACTGAACTGCTTCGTTCGGGTGCATCGAACGTGCGATATTCACAATGATGGGCTGTGGGGCGAGGTTGGGGATGAATGAGGGTGGGTGAGGCGCCGCGCGAATGCCCAACGGTGAAGCGAAAAGGTTTGCGCCCAAAGCATTGAGATTATTTTATCCATCACCTCATGGCAAACACATTTCCAGAAAATGACATGTGACTTACATGAACGCTGCGAATTTTGGTTCTGTTTGGCAAGAGCCTTGGAAATAAACAAATGGCAAACAACTTGCTCCATTGCAAAATACAATGTCCTTTGACACCTTTTCTTTGTCTTTTTGTAGCGTCTGGAATCACGCTTTGACTATCCATCATTGACTTCGTTGATCCGCAATCATCTGGAAACTTCTGAACATCATTTTCCATTATGGTACACAAACCGGCTATAAGAACATTATATCAAATGAACGACGAACAAGCGGGGTCAATGGAAACGAGCGTAGGTTGTATATGCCGGTCATAAAGAAAGGTAGAGCGTCCGGGTATACCGTCGTGAACACAGTTAATGTGGCCAAGGGCCTGCCTATCAACTAATCGTAACCATACAAAAATAACAGAGAAAAAAAGAAACCAAAGCACATCAAACGTACGGTAGGTCAGGGAGATATCCCGCGCTCTTGACGTACGTAGCCCGCTTCGTGCCATTACAGTTCCTCCAAATGAGGTTCCTAACGGCCTGCGTCGACTGATACCGCCGTTCGTACAAGTCCATGTTGTACGAGACGTCCTCCCTGGAGAGCGTCGTCACGCATGCGTGGTCGGCGAATTTCAAGCCCCTCGATGCCAGCATCTCGCCGTTCTTTCGCGACCCCGACCACCAGTCTTCCATCGACGCGCTGTGCTTCTCGAGACCTGTCACGACGCCGACCATGGGTACTCTCTCTGGCACAGCGGACCGCACAGCGCTGTAAATCTTCTTGGCGATGCCTTCCTTGGGTCTCAGACAGTATATGAGGAGGTCGATGCCACGCTCGGTGTAGAGGTCGCCGATCGTCTTTTCAGGGGCAGAGTCGTTCCCGAATCCGGGGATATCATAAATATCGAACGCATGTCCGTTGATCTCCACCCTATATGCGCCAGGTGCGAGGGTGCATGGGTGCATGTCGGTGCTAAAGGGTGCGTCTTCGCGCATGAGGATGAGATTGACGAGGGAGCTGATGCCCATGCCAGTTCGTCCAAAGACGACAATGACGTGTACTCGGTCACCCTTGGAAGAAAGGTTTGAATGATCCGGTTTTATTTTTTCTCGAGCACGCCACAGAGAACGTGCTCAAAGGAAGGACTCACGTTGTCCACCGGCATGGGCAGCGGTGACGGTTTGCTTTCAAATGGGTTCAACCCGCGCAACCGACTTAACATGGGGGTCTCGTTGAAGAGCCTGCTGGGTGCGAAGAACTTGGTTGACGCCATGGGTGTTTGGGAGGCACGCGGTGGTTGGGTGAGGGTAATTTGGGGCTCGACAACGGCGTTCTTATCCTTGAGTGGCTCTTTTAAGAAGGCATTCCCAGCGAGACGAAGTGACGCCTCATGGAAAGCGTGCCGCATGCCCGCGCTGGGTGCATGCTTTGCGGTGGGCCCACCCCACTCATGCTTTGATTCCCCACTCTTATCCCCTCGACAGCATGTACACCCCCACGGCAGAGCAGCCGAAAAAGCTTTTTTTGGTCGTTTAGTTGGCATGATTTAACGTGAGGGAGACCCCCGGGTGGCTATCACCACTTTCTCGGTGTCACGGAGCTCTCGCGTGCTCGGCTGCAGGGTCGCCTCGTGTTCCGATCTTTCGCTTAGAGAGATATGGTTTAATCGCTCGTTGGACAAAGAAGTGGGTATTTTACGTGAACGAAGCATCGACCGACAAAGCAGTGATGTTCATGTCGTAGCTTTGTGGGCTGCTCTTGACATGACTTGCTATGAAATCACGTCAACGTACAAAGTTCAACACGTGTATAAAGGGGCTGATACTGGTTATGGATTCATTCCTCGGGTTGCGCCAAAATTGTGGAAACGTCGAACGTTCTATCTCGCTACATGTCTTGCGTCATAGTTATCGCATCCCGTCACTGCCAGATGGGCCTGAGCAGCAGCCAGCCACCACCAACAGCAACCGAACTGACATACACACGTCTCATTAATTTCCAAGAAACATGTCTCCTTGGCGAACGCCTCTTGCAACGCTTCTCTTCTCAGCCCAGCAATTCCGCATGATCAGCTGCTTCGCCGCCCTTTCCGACTCTGAAAGCCTGTTTTTAAACATGGCATCGCGGGTGGTCGAGGCGTCGAGGGTAGTGACACAGGCATGATCTGCAAAGACCATGCGCCTCGCCTTCAAGTCTGCCTCGTTGGTCAACCACCAGTGATCCATGGTCTCGCCGTACCGCTCGAGACAGGTGATGACAGCGACGATGGGCACGTCGTCTGACACCGCTGAGCGTATGGCGGTGTAGTTTTGGTAACCCGCGTTGGCGTCCCCGCGCGTGCCGCGCAGACAGTTGACGACGAGGTCAATCCCGAACTGGGCGTCGAGCTCACGCAGGGCTTTGGTGATGGCGGAGGTAGGGCATTTGAAGGAACCAAAGCCGGGTGAGTCGATGAGGCGGAAGGAGCGGCCGTTGAGGGAGAAGGGGTAGGCGGTGAAGGATTTAGTGCAGGGACTGACATCGGTGGAGACGGGGGCTTGGGAGGGGGGTGTGGTCATGTTGATAAGGGAGCTGACGCCGACGCCTGTTTGGCCGATGATGACGACGTTGAAGATGTCCTGCTTGTCGGGAGGCGTCAGTTTGGAGGGCAGATATGATGGCAATTGTGGATGAGGTTGCATGCGGGCCAACTGACCTTGTCGCTGAGGGCATCTTCTTGTGCGATTTTTTTCAAGAGGTCGTTGATGAGAGACGCTTTCGAGTCTTTGCGAAGGAAGGCGGGAAGAAAGTGCATACCGAGGACAGATGCCCTGTTGATCGGGGTTCAAAGGAAAGCGCAGCCCTGATACACTGCTTTCGAGATTGATAAGTGACGAAGCGAAAACGTTGCGAGGTTGGACGACGAGGAGACCTCGAGGCGGTGGACTGGACGATATATAGACTGAGTAGTGCCTACTCGACCACGTGTGTGATTCAAAGCATGTGGCGGTGCCATAAGTCTACAAGCATATATCGAATAAGCCCCGCTGTTCAAGCTAAGGGCCATCTGGTCCGTATGATTAACCATCGCCGTCGTTGTCCGATCACTTTCCCCCAAGTCCAGTGCCATACCTGGTGGAGACGGTTAAAGAAGTGTCGCGCACAAACGTACACATGTAGGGATACTGTTGGATTCCCAAACACTTGAAGGATTGAGAAAAGATAAGATCGAGCGCGATGACACACACACAATCGACAACGCATGTCAAACAAGGTCGACTGTTGTCATCTCCCCCCAGACAGGTGCAACAATGAGGACACAATTGGATGGATTCTTCACGCTGTTGAGTGATACATCCTATCGGATAGGAAAAATCATTAGACTAGAAGATCTTATCAAGGGCGTTATCGGGCTACAGCGAGATTGAGTTAAAAAGTTCTAGGGTTGATCAGGAAGTACCAAAATGCAATGCGGGAAGATCTCGGGATGGCATTTTTCAACTTGAGACGGTGATCAACAAAAGCCGGGTGGACCCGACGACTCCTCGCGTAAATTCGGAGCTGATTTGGTGTCTAATGGCTGAAAAGGGTCAGTGGTGTGCAGGAATGGAAGGTCCGGTACCGACGGTCCGCACATAGCCGTCCGTCGCGGATGAGGTGAACCTTGACTGAACACCGCGCACAACATCGACGGCCACGCCGACGACGTAGGCACGCTTCAACCTGGTCTACATCTTGGTCTTGTGAGTAGAGAACCGATTTTGTGAGGGACAAAGGTCTTATTGCTACGGACCTGTCCTAATCCAGCACACTCACCTGAAATCCTCCCTCGCGATCCCAAATCCACTCGATTCTGCAGATAATCTAATTCTTTGGGCGCATAAAAGTTCTTCTTGTCGCTTGTTCTCTCTTTCTCCACTACACTCATGGACTCCTTCCACGAACCATACACCCGCGCTGGTGACGACATCTCCCTCGACGCCGTCCGCGAACAAGTACGCGCACTCGAAGAAACCCACAAAGCACACGGCGTGCAACTCTCGGGAAGAATCGTCCATGTCTGCCACTATCTCCCAGTCGTACCCACCCTCATTGCTCACACAACCCCTGCGGAAGCGGGTGTCCTCAGCCCTCCTCCGTCCCCACCCACCCTCGCCGGAGATGTGCCCGCCAGCCCCATAGAAGGCACGGAAGCCGTGCAGTCACAGCCATCTTCTGTTCCTGCCAGGCGCTGGAAGCTCGCACCCAGGTACGGCCACGCAGCCATGATCTCGGGCATTCGCTCCCTCTCTGCTACTCACGATCAGGTCATCGTTGGCTGGACCGGCGATATTCACTCGCTTCCCTCAGAGGGCGCTGCATCTGCAGACGCGAATGGGGAGGCCACCAATGACGCCGAGCACGGCGTACCGAGTCATCTTGTCAGCCAGGCCGATAGAGTGGCGTTGGAGTCGGAGCTGGTCGGACACGACGAAGACGGCCAGGGACAGGGTATCGAGGGAAACAAGGGCAAACTCGAGTATGTCCCTGTTTGGCTCGAAGACAAGGTCGCCCACGGACACTACGAAGGGTACTGCAAGACGAGTGAGTGTTTCTTTTCTTCGCCTCCGCAATCTTATCTTGCCTCCACGGCGCGCAATTTCCATATATGCGTGTTCTGGCAATCTCGATGGGCGATCTCATATATCTGGCTACTTTTTACAAGTAATCATCGTACCAAATGAAAGAGTTTCAATTGCGCCCATGAGCTTTCCTACGCGTGTATGCGTGTCGCTCTTGGTGGCTTGATACCGGTCCGCATTTCTTTTTTTACCTTGGTGTCTTGCCTATCACGCGTGACGCGCTGACAAGTCAATCATAGCACTTTGGCCGTTGTTCCACTATCTGCTCTGGCAGGATGTCGCTACAGAATACGCATCCGCAGATGCACACTGGGTTCATTATGACCAGGTACGCAAAGCTTCAGTTCTACACCGCCAACTTGGTATTCATCTCAGTACAAAGGCCAATCAAGTCTTTGCCGAGCGCATTGCATCCGTACTTAAGCCAGGTGATCTTGTCTGGGTTCACGACTACCACCTGCTCCTCGTTCCCAAGCTGTTGCGAAACGCAGTCGGAGAGAAGGGGACCGACGTGTGAGTCCATGTGCCGTGCCATTCGTAAATTAGTATCCTGATTGCGGCATATAGCATCATCGGACTCTTCGTCCACACCCCGTTCCCAAGCTCAGAGGTCTTCAGATGCTTACCCCGTAAGTTGATCGCCAACTTATTGCTTGTTAGATCTAACGAGTCGGCCAGGTCGCAATGAAATCCTAGACGGCATGCTTGGCGCCAACCTCATTTGTTTCCAAACCTACTCCTACACTCGTCACTTCACATCCGCTTGTGTCCGTGTCTGTGGATACGAAACGACTTCCCGCACTATCCCCCCAGTTACCCCGTTGACTACTTCCTCCACTTTCAGCGTCGGCACACAACCACCTTCTGCGCATCCCGATCGCGGTAAATCCAGCTTTTCGGACAACAAGTATATAGGTATCGATGTCCAGGGACATATTGTCGCGGTCTCTCATTGTCCCGTCGGTATTGACGCTGAACGTGTGGCAAGGGACACGTTGAGGCCAGGTATCCAACCCAAGTTGGAAGCCCTAAGAGCGTTGTATGCGGATAAGAAGATCATAGTAGGAAGGGACAAGCTTGATGTCGTCAAGGGGGTCGTGCAAAAGGTACATCACTCTCCTCGTTCCTGGTTGCTCCTCGCTCGGATCTGACGCTCGCACGACCCAGCTCCGTGCGTTCGAGAAACTCTTGGACGATTACCCCGAGTGGCAAGGCAAAGTCGTGCTTATCCAAGTCACGTCCCCCTCTCTCACAGATTCACCCAAATTGGAACGTCAAGTATCGGAATTAGTCGCACACATCAATGGAGAATACGGAAGTTTGGATTTTATACCCGTGCATCATTAGTACGTTTGTCAATCCACACTCATCCACACCGAACGTCACGCTGACCCTTTCTTACCTTGTGTAGCCACCAAACACTCAAAAAGGACGAATTTTATGCTCTTCTTTCAGTCGCGGATTTGGCCGTGATCACGCCCCTGCGTGATGGTATGAACACGACCTCGATGGAATTTGTTATTGCCCAAGAACGTACCAAACGATCGCCACTCGTCTTGAGCGAGTTCATGGGCATCAGTCAACACATGAGTCAAGCACTCATCGTGAACCCATGGGATCTCGGGGTAGAGCATTCCTCGTATCCACAGATGTTTATTCTGACGTATCGTCATTCGAACAGGACGTGGCTGCAGCGATGAATGATGGTCTCCTCATGTCCTCTGCCTCAAAGGCGGTCCGGCACACCGCGCTGCACAGAGTCGTGACGACGCATACATCCCACACTTGGGCAGCCCTCCTCATCAAGATGCTCATGTCTCAAATCAACGGTCAGACGACTGCGCGCGGAACGCCCTGGCTTCCTAAAGAGCTTCTCAAAGACAAGTACGACAGGGCAAGCAAGCGCCTGTTCTTGTTCGACTATGACGTACGTACCGTTCACCTCCGCACGTTCTCGGGTTGACGACGTTGGTTGGTTAGGGTACGCTGACGCCGATCGTCAAGACGCCGTCGATGGCGACTCCGTCGTTTGATGTCCTCAACGCGCTCACGAAGCTAGCGTCTGATCCGAAAAATATCGTGTTCATTGTCTCTGGGCGTGACCAAGCCTTTTTGGAGCTGCACCTCGGGCACATTAAACATCTTGGTATGAGCGCCGAGCATGGTGGATTCATCCGCGATCCTTCCAACGGCAATGGGAATAGTGCCAAGGATGAGGAGGAAGTGTGGATGAACTTTACGTCCAAGTTGGACATGGGATGGATGGACGAGGTGGCCGAAATTTTCAGGTATTATACCGAGAGGACGACGGGGAGTCATATCGAGATCAAGAAGAGTTCGATTACGTGGCATTATCGGGCGAGTGATCCTGAGTGGGGGTGAGTGTTCATTGTTTTCTTGTTTTCTGATACATTATTGACGGAGATTTTATAGATTGTTCCAGTGCAGACAGTGTCAAGACTTGCTGGAGAACAACTTGGCGCACAAACGTCCCATTGAAGTGCTCGTCGGGAAAAAGAATCTCGAAGTGCGCCCGTTGGCTGTGAACAAGGTCGGTTCTCTATCCTTGCGAGATCGTCCAACCTTGCTTACCTCCCTGTCTTGATTCCGTATTCAGGGTGAGATTGTCAAGCGGATTCTGTACAAGAACCCCGATGCAGAGTTCGTCTTTTGTGCGGGCGACGACAAGGTACGTCGAATACCCCCTCTTGACTGACTCAATCAAGCTAACCGCCCCCTAGACCGACGAGGATATGTTCCGCGCCCTGCACGTCTTTTCGCCCAACGTGATCGGCAAAGCTCATCTCGGAGCCCCGCTGTCTGTCACCCTCGTAGAGGACAATGGCGGTGTGCCGCTTCCGGACGCCGAGCTCGCCGTTGCCTCGGATGCCATTTTCACGGCGGCGGTGGGACATCAGTCCAAACGGACGTTGGCGAGTTGGCACTTGACCACGCCGGAAGAGGTGGTCGATCACATGTTGTATCTCGTTGGGGAGACGAGTCGGCAGGGGAGCACGGATGGGGAGGAGGTCAAGGGGTATTTGTGAATGGCCAGACGTACTTTTTTATTTATTTATCTGCTCGTCGATGAAGGTTTTGGCGATGTGGGCTGCGATGTCTCGTCGAGGTTGGTTGATCGTACATGGGATGGAATGGAGCTCGGGTTGTTAGAAGGCAGCAAGTACTAGAGTCTGGTATCTATTGAATGAAGATCATGGTGATGGTGTTTCCGGGCGACCATGCAAAGCATGTACCCTACCAAGTTGAAGATACACTCGAACATCATGCCCGTTTGGCAGTGGGCACGGGCCGGAACGAGATATTATCAATTACGCCGATACGAAGTGCATTGACTTTCAAGTTCATGATCAGCTGTCTCGTTGACGCTGATTTGCTTGGTTGTTGGCATGTCGGGCTTGGGGATGAATTCATCGCGCAGGTTGCTAGAAGGCGGTCAAGCAATTAGAAGTTGCATTGCATTGTTACACGCGTCACAAGCACCACCGTAGCATTCTCTAGACAGGCGTCGTCAGAAAAGCGCGACGCTGCTGGACAAGGCTCAGCAGAGACCGTGTCAAGGCGAGACCTGGTGTCAAGCGAACATCGACGTCCGTATCACATTCATTGGTCCAGTTTCGAGGGATCTTGTGAAGAGCCTAGGTGTGACCAAACCCATGCAGAAATCCGACTTTCATCAGAAATAAGGCACCCCTGTGATCACAGGTAAGAAGAACGAACGGTACTAACTCCCAATGTCTCAATGATGACTGAGCGCTCACATTTGGAAAGAGGCAACGTCTTTACAACTCGAGCGTCGCAAAGGTCCCAGTTCGCGCATTCAAAACGATTATGGAGTGGCGGATCGTCAAGAGAATGAAGGAAACGGATGCGATGCGAAGACTGGTGACAGACATCGCTGCCATGAACTTGGAACGTACGGTTACTACCCGACTGACAGAGACGATGGCTCAAAACATGATGACATCGCCCATTTCTTGAGCGAGGTCTAAGATTTTCTTCCAGACAATGTTACGGTTGCTTCGCAGTGGGTTGTTGTAGTTTCAGCCAAGGATGCGACGCCATTCAAGGTAAACACAAAGACGTGTGGCACCTGTTCGTACAGAAGTAGGGCTATATGCTGTTTGAAAAATGGAACTTCGTGTCTTGGCGAGTGCGGCCAGTCGACTGGGTGTTACAGCTGCTGCTGCCATCGTTGGTTGAGCAAGTGTAGAATGTTTGCCGTAGAAGCCAATACCTTCTGATCCTAACACAACCAAACAACCGACTCCCCATCATTATGTCGTGCACGGTCTTACCAGGCTCAGACCGGGTGCGCTCGCTCAATCAAACACTTTCCGCATCTGAGACCTGATATTTCAATGTGATGTCAGATAACTCGCTCTCCTCATCCCACTTGCCGATTTCGCCAGTCGAACAAGAACAGGCGCATTGTCTTGTCGCACTTGTCTTTGAGAAGCTCTTTGGGAAGCAGGGCGTTTCGCGCGTAGTCGTCTATCCGTTGATATGGGACAGGAGACGAGCCACGTGTGAGGTGTACGCGTTGTCACAACACTGGGCAGCGCAGTGTGCTGGGCCGCCTTCGAAGCAGAGGTCATGGTGCTTTCATTTCATATCTGCTGTCGCCCAAAGATTGACTGAAACTTGAGATTGTTGCATTGCAGACAATGTCAAGATGTGTCGGAGACCAACTTGGCACATAAGCGTTCCATCGAAATGCTCGTCGGGAAGAAGAATCTCAAAGTACGCCAGATAGCTGTGAACAAGGTCGGTTCTCTAACATTGTGAGACCGTCCAACCTTGCTTACCCAGGCCTTGTCTTCGTTCCATACAGGGTGAGATCAAGAACCCCGACGCAGAGTTCGTCATTTGTGCAGGCGACGACGAGGTATGTTGGTCATGACATCTAGGCCCGCCCGACCTGATACATACTCGTCCCCTAGACCGACGAAGACATGTTCCGAGTCCTGCACGTCTTCACCGACCCAAACACGTTGGCAAGTTGGGACGACGGCGGATGTCGGTGAACGGTCACTTGAAAGCATCTGCAAGACCACCACGCGGCATGACTCTGAAGGAAAGGTTCGTGGAGAATCTCAAGTAGATGGAACTTACAAGATGCTCGGTCATTTCGGCCTGAGGAGGCCGTCGGCCTTTCTGGACGAGACACAGGAGGTTGACCCCCATCAGACCCTTCAAAGCATAGTTACGACACGAGTTATGATTCGATTTCATACTATGGGTTTTAAGCATTTGTAAGGATGATATTGCTCTTCGGGTATCGTCTGATTTCGAGTTCGACTCGCTTGGCAGTTCGTTTCCATCCTGTCATCCTAACTTTGCGGCAAGATACGCAGAAGAAGAGAATCCCCATGGATATTTCAGCCAGGCGTCATGGCTCCCTCCGTCACGCATATGATAATGCCTACGCTCAGTACTCAGTACTGATGGCGGATGAAAGTATTTGCCCTTTGTCCTTACGCGTGAGGATTCCTCCCCAGATCATTAATAATAGATAATGTAGAGCCACGGACGCGCATCCAGCCCAAATAACGTTTGCAACGACTTCGCACATTGATCGATGATGAATCGATGATAAGGACCCGTAGACTTCAGATCATCGTATGACTCTGCTTGTCCAAAACGAACCCCGGTGCGGAGTGTAAATTTTATGCATTTTCTACATAGATCTACGAAGATCTATTCTTGTGTCCCGCACGTCTTCTTGCCTGACAACGACTGGCGGGGCTTTCCTCGAACCCGCTCGTGGACAACAACTGCACGCTCAACCGGATGTGGTGCTGGGGGAGATATGCACATTTGAATCCCCTCGATGCCTCTAACCCCATCTTCGACGTTGTCACCAAGTTCAGGGCTATGTAAATGGTTATGGCATGCATCATATACATATGCGTTTGTGGTGAAACTCGAGTTCTACACGCGCTATTTGCAATTCCGTGGAACGCAAATAACTCAGGCTAAATCCTTGCCAAACAACATCTATAATCTGGCATGGGCCTTAGCGAGCCCAAAGGCTGCGTTTTTTTGTTGCCAAATAAAGGAAGTGGTTGTTAAGCGTCGCATAGAGCCACCATCAACCGATGGGAAGGCTTGCTCACTTACGAGACAGCATTGAAACGCGCCGTCCATTTCGACGGCTTTGCAGATGAAGGTTTGTGCAAGATCGCTTCAACGAGTAACTAATGTGGCGTTGATCCCTGAACGCCCTGTATCAGTTTTTCGACAAACCCCCTCTTAAAAATACTTTCTTCTGCGTGCTTCGGCGTCTACACCTCGTCCTCCAAGTTTATGTCTCCTTCTCTCCAGCAAGCTCTCACAACCATTCAACAGAATAATTACGCGATTCGTTTGTTTGTTGACCTTACTACTTCGACCCGTCCACTGATATTACCATTTTACTAGTTGTAATTCTCACCGCCGTTGGATACGATTACAGTGAGTAATCCATTACTCTTGGTTTCTTGTCATTGGATGGACAACATTTCCAGTCCTCACATTCCCGAAGGAGGTCCGTATGTCTTGCGTTCATTGAACTGAACCATAACCATCATCGGCTTACTTTTTTTTGCAGATCGAGCACATTTGGGTCGAGTGGTTACTCCTCTTCCGTTAATATGTATCCTAATATATAACAGAAAAATCGCTGGACATGGGTGTCGACATTGTTCTTTCTCGTGTGTATCCCATCCAACTCTGCGAAGCTCTCCCGGTGTTGATCATTGACGTACAGGCTCGTTATTGTGGTCTTTGCTCTATTATGTAAGTCCATCCTTCATCTTACACACTACTCAATCTCTGATCAGTTCACTAGAATTCTTGTATTCGGTACGTTCAAATTCATGATCATTACATGAGCTAATGTATCCTGATTGAAGTTGGGGGCTCTTTCCTGCATGAACCTATTAAGGTGAACCTATTCTATCAATTCTGACCTATGGATATACTTGATATCTAATTACTTTGTAGATGTACGTACCCTTCATCTGACACTGGGCAACAATAAGGTCGAGTAATTGAATATGTTTGAATAGTTGTAAGCACACCCGTCAACGTTTCCAATGTTCACTTTGTTTGACCACGTTCAAGGTCGCGTGCTTCTTATTATTGGGTCACTATCATTCTGGACTATGCTTTCTGCTGCCGATTGTGAGATTTATTTTGCCTCCTAACGATATGCATGACATCTGTGGATGCAGTGGTAATGATATTTCGCATCTGGGCGTTGTATAATCGATCAAGGTTCATCCTTGTTGCCCTGCTCCCGATCTTTGTCACAGAAGTCATGGTAGCCTTAGTTTTGTGTATTCTGCTCCGGGCGGGGAACAATCCCTTGGGTATGTGAACATGGTTTCGTATCATACGTACTAACATAACAGGAACGTGGTATTCCTCCTATTATTTAGAGTCTTCCGGTCAAATCCCTGGTTTATCGTCCTGCGTGCTGCAACCCGTTGTCGTTTTGTTCGAAATTATATACACCATTCAGCTCTTTCTCAGTGCATCAATGTTTCTGCTCCTCGCAGTTCGCTTCATCCGGGAGTCATTGCAAATGCGCAGAGTGACAAAACGCATTCGCCTTGGCCGTTACACGAACCTCCTCACACGGGAAGGCTTGTTTTATTGTATTGCGTACGTCTATCTTTTGTCTCGCTCTCCATAGCACTGAACCAACGTGAACTCATGTGTAGCGTTCTATCGTATGCATTAGTGGCCTTCTTCAGTTATGTGATCAACATTTCAACTGATAGATGGTGGACAGTATTGATAGTTGTGGAATATGTGCCTGTGATGACGCTCGTCCCCCGATTTATTTTGAGCTTGCGGGACTTGTATTCACGCGAACTTCAAGGCAGACATGGCAACGACTTTGACACAGCGTTTGGTTTCACAACGGGGTCTCAACGTGATACTGTACCGGCCAGGATCTTATTTGCAGGCGGTGTGCAGAGCGAGGGGGTGGAACGTGGCGACGAGTTCATGACGGAAGAGTAGGAACTTCGAAATGAGGCTGGTGGTGCGCAATAGAGGTGATACGTATCGCCAGGTACCTATCTGACCGTAATAGACACTTCGGGAACCTCTAATGTCAAATAGAACATTGATGGTCAAATGATTGTTTGAACATGTGCACACCAGCCTTCGTGTACAAATATTGTATAGCAGGATACTCCGGCGAAGGTACTCAGTGAGGTCAAAATAGAGCGAGAAGGGTCACTACGAACAACGTGCAGCATGAAGAATGGATTTCGAACTCATCCCCTTCGAGTGAGTGCGAAGTGCACAACGGCCCGCGTGGTCTTCAGCACGTTAAAGGATTGATACATAAACCGGAAGTGTGTATGTAGAGAGAATGGGAAAAACGCACTTGCGATGATACGCGGATTTTGAAACTCAAGTGCGTGCCATCTACCTTTGAGGAGCACTTTTTGTGAACAGAGGATTATGGGAACAAACGTCCGCCGCATAAAGTGCGCATGATTGCAGCTTTGTGATCTCGCCGAAATACACGGCGAAGGAAGAGCTTAGAACGCATCCCCTTGGAATAAATGTACCTATAGGTGCCGAACGGTCAACGTAAAGGTACTTACGACTTGACCGTTTCCACTGTCCAGGGTGATTATCCAAAACACGAAGCGGGGTGTCATCCGAGCGCTAGACCTCCGAAGTAAGGGCTCGGAGCTCTAGCACGTCAAACTTTGATTCATACCTGAAACAAGATCGATTGAGCAAAAGACCCTGAACCGCAGTATGGAACGCACCCTACGCAAAAAGACAACCTACCTACTAATCCGCCGAGCGCGTACCAACAGATGTTCCTGTGTAAGTGACGGTGTAACTGTATGATGCATGGGTGCCGCTAGGGCTTAAGTTACCAAAGTTTGTAGTAGGTCTTCATCAAAACTACTCGTTTCATTCATTGCGCACTGCTTGTGACTCAGAGATCTAGATGCCGCTTCGGAGGGTTCTGCTTAGCGGCCACCAACAAGAAAACATGAGACTCCGAGAGAGCATGTTAACCAGTGAGAAACAGTGCAAAAGACATGTTGAGGCTCCGCGAGTAATGACAATGAATATTGAACAAGGAAGAATTTTCTCAACATCTTCAGCTTGATTCTTTGCGGCAAGTTTGAGCGATGGAGTAAGTCCCAGTTTATAAATTTGCAAGACTGCCATATGCAATGCATGCATTGTGGACCCAATAGTGTGCGGGCAGATGGAGAAGGGACACGTTGCAAAGTCTTCTAGCTTTCCAGTTCCACCATCACTATTCTCTCGGCCTCCTCCAACCCCTCATCCTGAACAGTGTCTGTGAATATGATCATGGTCGGAGAAATAGCAATGCCAGGTATCGAAATTGAACCAAAGGTTGGGTAAATGTCGCTCCCACGTCTGCTTTGAACATCACGCGCATGGATCTCCCGCAGGCCCAAGATGAACCGAGGAAGCATTGTGAACACTATTATGCTGACCATCCTCAGAAACAGCATTGCTTGCCAATTGAATGGCGAAATGCGTCCTTCGTAATACAGGATGAAGAGGAGCGCACATGATAACATGCTTTTCATCATGATTCGCCTTCAGCTTAGGTGATGAACAAGGAAGGGCGTGCAGACGTACGCAAGAAAGTAAAACATGCTTTCCTTCACAAGATGGTTCATGTAACGACTGAGTCGGAATTGCTTTGTCACTTTGTACATTTGAAGTGACTGCCAAATGAATCGGGCAGCTGCGAGAATACACATCAGTGTGCCAAAAGTGACCTGGACGGGTGCCACAGTATCGGCCCACATCGAGGAACCGAATCTAGGCAAGCAAAAGGAGAAATCGAGTATTTGAACGGTCATCGCTGTATGATATCGTGTAAATCAGTGAACTGGAGAAGGGAATGGTTCACATACATATGGAACCATGAGTGCTGAGTATGACACAGGAAACCAGAAATAGAATGACATCCGTGACATAGATCATGAGCGGGATGGGAATGATTAACCTGGATCGGTTGTACATCGCCCACACGCGTAGGATCATGAACACTGCATCTGACAATGGGATTCATTTCACTTGAAGTCGATATGAAATCTCACAATCTGCAACAACAAAAAAAAGGAAGAGAGTCCATGCGCAAAGGATCCCAAGTACGTTGCCTGGAAGTGCAGTTGAGCAAAGTGGGTTTGAAAACATTGAAACAAACATGCTCACATCTGTGAGAATCCAATTGTCCGTTGATTGCTTGATAGTGACGTTTATCAGGATAAGATGGAGCGTGAACACATACGTCTATCAGAAGGAGATTTTGAGTATCTTTAATAATTGTCAGCGGCATGAAATTACCTTTTCGTTGTCGGGTACGAAGGAACTTCCCACTTCGAGCGAACCTATCAATGAGTACAGAAACCCCGACTTTCAAATTCTAAACACACCAAGGGCAAACAATCTGTTGATTGGATCAGAAACCAATGGACATGAATTGCGACAGACAACATACATGGCACAGCATATCCCCAGATAACGAATCTGGAAGTTGACAGCCGTCAATCCTAACACGCCGCTGTGGAGGTGATTGGATACATACGGGTATGTACAATGTGGAAACAAGTGTCCAGGGCTTGTTCTGCAAGCATATCAGAACGTATGTCGGACCCAACTAGAATGTTCACTGACCCAAATGTATTCTACCTGGAATATCGTCAGTCGGCAACAGGGTGTGTATGATTGGCAGGCATACCTCCTTTGAAAATATAAGGACTGACGATGTCGAGGTCAATGGAATGTGAAGAGACCAAGATACAACTTGTATGACTGACTGTAGTCATATCCAACAACAGTGAGAGCCGCAACTGAGAAAAACAGCCGGATTAGAAGTTGGAGAGAGGATTACGGCCAGTGAACGTACGGGTCGTGTAGGCATTTCGCTCAATGGTTGTGACAGCGAGCTCCAGATCGGAAGACATCCGGAAGTGCGTTTTACTACTGGCAAGGGACTCTGCAAGGAACGACACTCGAGTGTATTCCAAGTTGGGGATTACGCATGTATCCGACGGTGTCTAGCGTTCGGTAGATGGTGACTGTCTTCGGCGGTTGTTCAAGACAGGACGTTTAGGCCGACTCGTCTGTTTCCCATGATTTAATTTAGCACTGGTACTACTACTGCCCGATATGCACAATTGCCGATCTTGCACTGAACCGTCGTGGATAGTACTACGTGCCAGAAGCGGTGAATCCAGTGCCAGCTTATTTGGATCCGTGTCAGTGCTCATCACTTCCTTCCATATGACTGCATTTGAATTTTGGCCTGACGTGGAAAGCACGCGAAGTGCGTTTTGCGTTCGTGCCAAGTACGCCCCACCTTTTAGGGAAGGGAAATCGCCTTGTGCGATTTACGATGATTAGGCCAAATGACAAGCTCAATGGTAAGGTAAGTGCCCGCGCAAAGGGATAATGGTGTACGCATCAATTTTATACTACTACCCGGCGATGGTTCAAAAGTTCAGGCCGGAGGCAATGAGGTAGCGCCATACTGGCAGTGTGTACATGTTTTGTACCGACCGTGCACGCTCATCCAGTCTACTCGATGATGAATGCAAGAAGGCTCAATTGGTGAAGGTTCAAACGTTCAAAGTTGAACTTCGAACGAAAGCTCGAGACAGGCTTGACTCCGCTCGCTTGACCTCTGTCCAGGACCTTGACTATGCACGCAAGTCGGACGTGGAGAAAGGGTGATTCGCTGGGGGCAGCAATGCCATAGGGCGTCGACGTGCTTGGGACATTCAGAGCATGGACTTCGTGGAGCAATACCACATTAAGGTACGTTGCCGTCACTGGTCTAGTGAGAGCTATCACTAATGATCATATCTTTAGATCTATTGGGGTGATGAGAACTCGACGTTGCCAGTTGGACACCAGTAGCTGTATGTTAAACCAACTCTCAGCGGCGTAAGCCCTTCTCCGAGGCCACCTCTCAAGCCATAGCCCGTCGCTAGCGGATAACTTCAAGTCCATCCAACCGTTCCGCTCCGACGTACAGTCTTACCACGAAATGCCCAAGATGTGCGATGTGGAAGGTGAGGTGGATAGTTTTTCGCCGGTGCTGCTACTGACGCTCCTGACGTTCAGCACGGTTATTCGCAACTCGAGCGATGACCGGGGATGTTCACCAGATTGTTTGTCAATTGTTTTGGTGTGAAAAATCGAGTCTATTTGTTGCATGTCGTGCCATGTAGTGAATCACCGTCAGAAGACCAACGTTCATCATAAAGTGCATCCTCACATTTAATACCCAGGACGCGAGTCAATCATTGTCGAAATGACCACAAGAAGGCCTTGTACCTTGTGTCTGGATGGCTGCACCTTCACAAGCAGTGGACGATGTAGTAAATCCAGTCGGGGATTGACCTCTGCGCCATGGGAGGTGCTACTACGGCCGGGCGCCAGCCGTTATACTGGTACAATAAGGGCAAGATTCCATTATGAAGTTGTTGGCGTGCAATATTTCACAGTACGCCCTCTTTCTGCTTTCAAGACCTCTGTTCGGTACCTATTCCCGCCTGCGCGAGCCACCTCCGCGCACAATGCACTCACGAAATTACATTGGCAAGGCATTGGGTTACGACGGATTGGTTATGGCGGGGGTGCGATTGCGACGTGTGAAAGACGGGTTCGAAAAGTGGAAGCACAGATGGCGGAAATGGTGCGTAGTCATGACTCATGACTCGTGATGGTCACTCAAAATGAAAATGCGGATTTGAAGATGTGGTCATACATGTGCCAGGAGTGGGCGTACAGTGCATATGTTATCAGGGGTGCCAGGGTCAAGGGTCAGTGCAAGCGCCATTCCTCCACCAATCCGCTCCCGCCCCAAGTTGGCCATATCTCACGGATGTGTGAAAGGGATTCCCGTTATCACCGCGTAACGCAGGTCATTCCCTTGCCGTCTCGAATGCGAACAGGTGATTGGCATATCTGCGTCCTCGGCCTCCCACACTCCCCGAGCGGGGTTCGTATGCTTGAGAAGCATTCCGTCAGCCCGGGGAACCATTTGGTTGCAACATGAAGCGGCAGAACTTATGGTTGGCTTTTCGGTACATGCTTTTATTCTCGTCAGGCATTGACAAATGTACAAACCTGTCCTACAGTCAATGTACAGTCGCATCTGTTTATGGATGATGTTAGGGACATCTCTGAGATCTGAGAGACCATTGGCATGTACAGCTATTCCAGTCTATTTTCCTAGATGAGGCACCTGAGCTTCTCTCCCACGACCATAAACAACAGGTGAACAACATAATGCCCGATCATATTCTTGATCCCGCCGGGCTGCGCCTTGTTTGCGACAGCATCGCAGGATCCTTGCTGGCATTAGCTTATATGCCCAGTCCCCTCCAACATCCATCTGTAAAACACTATCTCTTCACGCGGCGCGACCGTCACTATATCGTGTATCAAGTTCAAAATGGCTTCTGCGCTGCAGCTAGATGTAACAAACCCTCGGCTAAATGACTATGTGTCTCGTAAGTTCGTTGTTCACCTCCTGTCCCATGGCCTCACTGTTCCTCCTAGTCGTGGTCATTACTGCTGTTGGATATGATTACAGTGAGTAGCACATACATCGTACGTTTCTCCATGTTTGATGAGCCTCGCATGTCGCCAGTCCTTACATTTTCAAGGGAGGTATGCATCTCATTCACGTGTACTGTCATGTGTAAACATTTCACCGTCTGACGATTAAATAGATAAAATACATTTGGGTCAGTAGATACTTTGTTCACATCAACGATATTATTTTATGCGGTTGCAGAACAAACCCTGGACACGTGTTTCCACAATCTTTTTTTTTGTATGTACCATCATCATTCATCATGTCGGGCTAGCATTAAGCCTTGTTGATTTCCAGTCTCGTTACTTTGGGCTATGCAATATCATGTAGGTCTATACCGCAGCATGTCCACTGGTCTCTTGCGCTGATTTGGTTTGCTAGAATCAATACTCTCGGTATGTGCACAAATGAGATTTCAAACTTGAGCTGACTGTGCCTACTCAAAGTGGGGAGTTCGTTCCTTACTGGAACTCCAAAGGTAATTTGTCGTTCAACTGATTAAACACGAGGATACTTATATTTCCAATGACTGATAGACGTATGTGATCTTATCCTAATGACATTTTGCAACGATTGATGAATTCGTGATAGTTGTGAGTCCATTGGTCCGACTCGATCCCTCTGCTGTGTTAGGAGCCCTTCAAAGGTCGTATACTTTATCTCTTTAGCACGTGGGCCATGTTCCTTTTTACAGCCGCTGCAGAAAGTGAGTTTCCTTGTTTATCTTAGCAAGATGAATGCTGACAGTTACAAGTGGCCATGATCCTCCGTCTGTGGGCAATGTACAGTCGATCGAGACTCATCCTTGGCGCGTTCCTCGCGTTCTACGCTGTCGAAATTGTTCTATTTCTTGTTATTTTCGCTATCCTTAGCGCTCGGATTATGAACACAGGTATGTGAACAAGGGTTTATATTATGAACACTATTAACAGGGTACCCTTCGTTGCCCCAATCATATAGTGGTTATTACTCAAGTGCTTGATTCGTCGCGTTGCACGATGCAACAGGGTTCCACAGTTTTGGTTGAAATTGTGGACATCGTCTTGATCATTCTCGGCGCAGTGATGTGTCTACTCATCCTTTTTCGTTTCATCAAGGAGTTACTTGTGATGTACAATGCGACAAAACGAATCTTGATGAACCGTTACATGTATCTTCTCGCGTGGGAAGGCTTGATCTATTTTCTTGCGTATGTGCACATTCCACCCTTTCCCGCACTTTACAAGCTAACGCCGAGTCATTACAAATAGCGTCCTGTCATATGCACTCACCGCTATGCTACTCGATCTGGCAATTGTTCCACTCGATGGATGGTCGTTGATGCTGCTTGCACCCATGCACTATATACCCACGTTCACACTCGTCCCCCGATTCATCCTGATGTTGCGGGAGCTTTATGCGCGCGATCTTCAAGGAAGGCATGGTAACATCGACACAGCATTCGGTTTTGTGTCTGAATCTGGGCATGATACTGCTGTGAGCACGATAGCGTTCGCAGATGCTTGGCAAGGCGATGGTGAAGAGCGGGTAAAGGAAATACGGACGGAGAGGGGTCGGGAAACTTGCAGCGCTTGTACTAGTAGTGCGTGATGGAGGTGGGGACCATTATCGCAAGCATGATTACGTCTTATTTATGCGGGGCTCATCAGCATCAAGCTCAGTGGTAACTGACGGTAGCCGAAGTTTTTCTGTCACTTCCGATTTACGATGGGTTACCGGGAAAATGGGCCATGAACGCATGTCCTTTCAAGCGTGAGTCGGGGCTGGAGCGCTGAGCAGCGCAGTGAGCTCCAAGTGGGCAAGTGAATACATCGCCTAGTTAGAGTACTCGTAGGCCATCGCATCATGATGTATAGCTGGCACCTACTCTAGCATTTTGACAAACCTTTCAGGACCCAGGACAGCATAGATCTTCATGCCGCTTCAGTTCGCCGCGCTGTTACTACAATCCCTGTGTCGATGCCGTGAAGGCGTGCATCATGTGATGGAAACCAAGAACGTGCAGTGATTCAGGTTCATCGATCGGTCGTAGGGAGTACGTACGTACATAGTAGGTGAGCACATTGGGTCCATGCGTGTTGCCATGATCCGTCAATCATGAATATTCCTAGTAACTTTGGTAGTATAGCCGGTGGACCCAAGTAGCCTAAGAAGAGCGCCAACGAAAAGATCTTGCGAACTACTCATCGATCATGAATTAATCCGAATTGCGAAGACGCCCTAGTGAACTCCCCCCTTACGATGTGGTAAGAGTATTGTCGCCGTGTGATAGCTTGAGTCGTCAAGGCGGTAAACAGGAGATGAATGCGGATATCGATGCGGAACCACATGCAAGACTAGTAGGAGTAGGGCATTTGCAAATGTCCAAGTAATTGCATAACTCAGCTGAGAAAAAGGTACTTATCTAGTTTGGTCGAACCTGTGAAGAGAACTGACGTCTGATACATTGCAGTTTTCCGAACCATTGCACGCGCAACCCTTCCCAGAGGTTACCTCTTGTGCTATAGCCCGTCACAGATGGATGCCTCCAGATCCTTCGGGCGACTTTTCAAACGTTCGAACGTTCAGGTATTAATGCATAATGGAAATGTCCACGGCAGAGTGTAAAAGCATCTACTTATCCACTTGCCGATGTCAGAGACCGTGAGTCTGCATGCGGTAGGTACGTGCCTATCGGCATGAAAGCTACAACTTGGAAGATGAGCGTCCGGAAGTGCTGCCTGCCCGTAGTAAAATGCTTGCCTGATAATACGTACGGGAAGCCCATGGAGACCTGCACAAAGCAAATATAGTACCCACGACAACCAGATAACTGGGTTCGCAATCATCCTTCAACCCACCTCCAGCATGTGGCGATGTCGTGCACAATCTTGAAGGCAGCCTTGGAGGTAGAAGCGATATCAACATGACCGAATTTGGTTTGGCATCGTATGATCGAGGCGGTGTGGTGACTGTGATCAAATTGGCAGATAGGCTGAGTAGAACGATTCGGGGGTTGGGCGGGGAGAAGAGATCATAAAAAAAAATTGCCATGCTGGTAAAGTGGCCCAAGGACCCTGCAAGTGTGGTCGTCGTAACCTTGGCACAAGCTGTTCGTGCCTGTCATTTATGAACTGTCAAACGTTCCGAAGCCACTGGAGCTGTGAGCATCCAGTGGATCCAGTGAAGTACTTGAATTCGAGGTATGGAGTGCCGGGCCTTTCAGAGAAGCTTTTCGGATGACGATGAGCGTGGAGACCATTTGTGGCCTCACAACTTATGCACGGACAAGTCCCTATGATCTGGCAAAGCGAAAAGCTGTGGATAGGACTCGAACGAAGTCCATCTTGACAGTTTGCTGTAGTTTTCGTTCTCACGTTCTTGATTCGGGATTGACTGATGAGTCTGTGGTTCGGACGTTCGGAAATTTCAATTCCGTGACTTTTTGTGATTGATAGTCTCCTGGCTTGCTCCTGGCAGCGCCTCAGATGACATCGGAAATATTTTATCGCGCAATCTGCTTGCCGATTCGACATAACCATTAGCAGGAAGTAAGTGGGAAATGTTTCACACTGATATATGCACCCAGGATGCTAGGGAGAAGTGGAGATTCCGACGAGTTTCAGGAAAATGGGGTTAGAAGAGAGGAGGTCCCCGAAGGAGTATCAGAGCTATTGCCACCGATGATATTGCTCGAGTCCGCCGATCGGCACAAAGTTGAGCCATTTTCATTATCCCTTCCATTCAATACGGTAAAAATTTCTTGGCATCTAGCTCTTGTGCCCATGTATTGGTCCTGGTTCGGTGCTTCAACAGCGTAAAACGTTGCCTTGGGCTAGTCACACCGATGTGCTGGACTCGGGGCTTATCTTCAATAGGCACGTATGTCGTGATTATCCTTCTCATTTAATTGACAGCCTGTCGCCATGCTCCCATATCAGGAGACCAGCTGGCTGGGCGATATAACGCCCCATGACGACCATGCGGTTCATATTCTGGCACAGCAACTTGGGTCCCGGCCGCCTTACATACATTCTCTACTGGCGTCGGGTTATATGGGGCCACAATGGATTTAATGATGATATATAGCGGGTTCCAGTGCTCAACATACTTGTATATCACGTTCATGGCTTCTACCCTGCAGCTGGCTGTCACAAGTATTCGGCAATTTGATTACACGGCAGGTATGCTCGTTACCTTGTGCATTTCGTGAATTGATCCCACCACTCTTCCCAGTCATCATCCTCAGTGCTATTGTGTATGACTATAGTGGGTATTACATGGCTCTGTGTATATCCAAGTTAACATTGTCAGCCCTTACATTTTCAAAGGAGGTACACTCCATCTCGCTCGTTTGACATGATCATTCCACTGAAGGGCAATCTCCACAGATAGAGTATATTTGGGTCAGGCAGGCACTTTCTTGGAACGAATCATATATTCTAACATATGGGCGCAGAACAAGCCCTGGACATGGGTGTCTGCATTGTTCATTCTTGTTTGTATCCTAACCATTCCAGGACGCCATATAATGGCTAATGATCATGATTTTCAGGTCCGTTACTTTGGACTATGCTATATAACGTGTGTCGGTCCCGTCCTTTTAGTGATGCATTTAATAACTTCTGATCGGGTTACTAGAATATTTTCCTTCGGTGTGTTCAAAACTTGGCATTTGGAAGTCGCCGAGCTGATCTACCTAACCAAAGTGGGAAGTTCCTTTCTTCCTGGTCCTGCAAAGGTACGTTCTTGCACTATTGATGGTCGATGGGATACGTGATACTCTAGACTGTCTGCAGACGTATGTGTTGATGCTTCATATTACATCGTTTAACGACATTTTCGAGGACTGATCAAACGAAAATAGTTGTAAGGACATCGTTTGTCGTTTTTAATGTCCATTTCGCTCAAGGACGTTTCCAAGGCGAGATACTTTATACTGTTGGCATATGGGCCACGATGATTTTTTTCGCTGCTGCAGATTGTGAGATTTCATATTGACTCCTGGAAAAATGAAACCCATTGATGCTTGCAGTGGTAATGATCCTCCGCGTATGGGCACTATACAAACGATCGAGGCTCCTCCTTGGCGCCTTCTTCACGTTGTACGCTGTTGAAGTCATCGTAGCTCTAGTTAATTGTATTATTGTCAGCACTCGGACCGAGAGCCTAGGTATGTGGGACATGGCCTAATGTGATGCACATCTCATATAATACGACATTCGTCGTTTTCCCGATCCTTTAGCGAACGCTGCTCAAGTGCTTGACTATTCGTTTTGCGAGGTGCAATATGGTTCCCCCATTTGGTCCAAAATCACGGACAGCGCCCAGATCGCTCTCGGGGTATCGATGTGTCTGCTCGTCGCTATTCAATTCATCATGCAGTCACTTCGAATGTACAAAGCGACGAAGCAGTCCCACCTCAATCCTTATGTGAACCTTCTGGCATGGGAGGGTATGGTTTACTTTCTTGCGTACGTCCACAGATCGTCCTTTCGCCTGCGTTCCTCTTCTGTGTCACTCAGCTGACAGCAATTCATCATGAATAGCATTCTGGCATACGCACTAATCGATATCATGTACTACATAACAACCGTTCCAACGAACGGGTGGTGGATACTGCTGACGGTGTTGCCCCAATCGATACCCGCAGTCACACTGGTCCCCAGGTTCGTTCTGAGCTTGCGGGAGCTTTATGCGCGGGATGTGCAAGGCAACCACGGGGGCAATATCGACACAGCATTTGGCTTCGAATTCCCATTTAACAACAACACTACTCTGACGGAGATCATGTTCGCGGAAGCAGTACAAAACGAGAGGCTCGAAGAGAACGAAGAGATACAGATGGTTCGGCGCTCGCAGTGAAGCGTGATGAAGATGACTGTCGGGTTCGGTTGTATTGAGCGTTCCTCAGCGAAGCATTTTTATTCAAGGTAGTACTAGAGCGCGGGTGTCGCATGTGTTTTTGGGACGGTTGTATTGCACCGAGATATGGAGGTCAGTATCGGTCAATGCTAGTAAAGTTCTTGGTATTTATGTAAGTAGTATATTCAAAGAGTGCACGGACACAGTCGCATGGAAATTTGTTCAGTTTTGGGTGAGATCATCCCGACCCGTTCTATCGTCAATGCAGACCTTCTCGATACTTTGGTCTACCCGAGGTTATTGGCACAGAGTAGTGAGATAGCTTGCAAGATTTCTCAAGGACTCATCGATCTGGGTGCATAGAAACAGATAACTCAAGTGTCAGGTCGCTGTCGTCGAACCGCGCGTGCGATACGCGCCCAGAAAACTTGTTCCTTCGATGCATTATCTGTTTGAGACCGAGCCCAGACGCTCGCGCGCCGACCGACATCGCAGAGGGTTCTGGAGATGGGATCGCCCAGCCACATACGCGCGTGGATGTGCAGCCCCGTCTCGCTCGGCGAGGAGACGAACCCGAATATGTCCTGCGCCGAGCAGAGGATAGACGTCGACGGTGTTGTGACCGGGGGCAGTGCAGACAGAGAGCGGAAGACGCGGTACTTGCCTGGGAGCTTGCTGACGGCGGCGACAGAAAGGCGTTCTGGGAGATGCATGAGTTTCTGGGCGGCTTGCGCGCAGGGGTACTGTTAGAAGATGTGCAGAAAGTGGAACTGCCGATAAAACAAAGGAAGTAGTTCGTTTGTGCCGTGGAGAGCGATGGTGCAGTGGGAGGCATATACATGCAAAAGAGACGTGGGTAGAGAGTATGACATCGCATACCGCAGCGTGACATGTATGTCTCTGGCAGAGGACCGACTTGGGTGGACTTGCTAAGCATTGCAAGATTATTGCGACCAACGCCGAGCTAGTCGGAAGAGAATACGTCATGCATGTAACAGGGACATATAATCTTTGGAATCAGTTGACCGAATTACTCAGCGGCGCGTCCAGGTCCCATCACACACCCCTCGACATCGAGAGAAGGATCTCGCAGTAACGCGGCCCTAGGTGAGCGGCGGACACCGCTGTTGTCAAGTACTGGGATTAGAAATATGAGTATGGTAAGCTTGCGTACACCGCTGGATCACAACCTTGAAGTGGTACAAAGATGGGCTCAACTTCTTCAACGTCAAAGAACTCAGGATGAGCATTTCCTCGTCATGAATGTATAAAGGATGCAAGTACGTGGGGTGACAGCCTGACAGAATTGAAGCTGTCGACGACCAATTCCAGATGAAGACTTGGACAATACGTCTCATGGATTGGCAGGGATCGTGGCGTCGTGTGACTTGAAGGATCAATTGACCGTGAGAAGGGCCTCATCAAGCCCGCTGATTAAGGTTCCCGCAAGGCTGTTGCCGCTGGGAGTGATGAAACACATTTATATCTAGGTTGCCTGCATTGCAGGGGTGTTCATGCATGCGCAGTTGTACTGCAGTCGACTGATAAGTTATCTAAATCTGCTAGTAAACATGTTGGTTGGTCCTGGCAATGTGCCCCACGCTCAAATTTCACAGCTGCGCTGACCAACCAATCAGCGTACGGGTTCACATCCACTGCCCGATCCTGTGGCTGTCTGTCGCCACTTTCAATGAAGTTGGATTTGCTCATTTGCGCCTTCACAAACGGTGGGTTTCTACTCTGAATGGCGAAGCGTGTCATCACATTAGGTGACGGAGAAACTGCTTTCCTCCTAGGCTCCAAAATGGTCGGTGACCGGTGACCACCAACTTTAAGTTCTATAATTAACGTAGGGTCTACGCCTATTTCGGCATCATGAACAATGTTGAGTTGCCTCAACGCCATTCATCTGATGAAGCGGACGATTCTGATGTTTCGACAGATGTACAACTCGAAGATTGGGCCACAATTGCTGACCCAGAGTCTGGAATAATAGCGTATTGGTACTGATGACTCTTTCTTCGGGTATGTCGTTCGCTCTGTCTTTCGTCTACGACTTGGTAGCTTACCAACAGGGAACCTCCAGGGCAATGTGATGATCTGTTACCGTAAAATTTCCCCCGGATCATCCCATGGACTCCGCTTCACTGCACAACAGATTTAACAGAGCACTGTCTTGACCCTCTTCCGCAGTCAATCGAGCGTTCGCCTGTGAAGCAACTCTTGTTGCTCAACGTACTCTGGATATCCATTCATGGCTTCTATTTTAGAGCTTGTGAAGACCATTCGGCTCGACAGCTATATGACTCGTAGGTTGATTGACCTTTGTTCTTCTTTTCAACTTTCTTAGCTTTCTCTCCAGTTGTGGTCCTCACCGCTGTCGGATATGATTACAGTGAGTAACGTGACTATATGTGATTGATCACATTGAACAAGCTTTAACATATGTAGTCCTCGCATTCCCAAAGGAGGTATGTCCCTTGCTCGTTGGCTTGTCACATGTACGTCTGATGCCATGGCAAATCTCCCAGGTCGAGTACATTTGGGTTAGCGGACGCTTTTCGTGTCGATATTGGATTTTAATCCTGCTGTAGAAACAACCTTGGTCATGGGTGTCTATACTGTTCGTTCTTGTTTGTATCCGATCATCTCTTTGTCGTGCTATAACTAACTCTTCTCAACTTACAGGCTCGTTATTTCGGGCTGTGTTGTATAATGTACGTTTTCGCGTGCCACAATAAATCAGTCGATCATTGACCATGTCCTTAGAACCTTTTGCCTTGGTGTGTCTACATGTCGGAAATCACACGCTATTGAGCTGACTAAAGTGAAGTGGGGACTCCTTTCCTACCCGGCCCTGTTGAGGTGATTTTTAAAACGACTGATAATTGATGATACTGATCTCAAAGTCTACAATTACTGACAGATGTACGTATCACCGCCTTATCTTGCGCTGATTGACAAGATGTTGATCACGTTTAAATAGTTGTAAGCCTATTTACCCTATTTTTCAGCGTTTTCAGTGTTCACGAACGCCTTGAAGGCAACACACTTCTCATTCTCGGCGTATGGAGCCTCTGTATTTTTATGCTTGCCGCAGATTGTGAGATTTCATGTTCATCCTCAGCGAGATAAATCACATCGGTATATGCAGTGGTGATGATCCTTCGCGTGTGGGCTTTGTACAGTCGATCAAGGGTCATCCTCGGCATCCTCCTCACGTTCTACACAATCGATATTATACTATATCTGGTCGATTGTTTTATTCTCAGCATCCGGGGTAAGCTCGTAGGTAAATGAAACACAGCGGCGTATTATTACAAATTTGGCCTCACATCTGCCATTTTACCAGTGATCACCGCCCAGGTGTTTGACTTTTCGTTTTGTGTGGTACAGCCCGGTTCCCGCACTTTGACCGAAGTTATCAATGGCATCCAGATCACGCTTGGTGGATTGATGTGTCTGCTCGTTATCATCCAGTTTATCAAGCATTCCCTCCAAATGTACAAAGTGACAAAGCGATTCCAGCTCAGTCAGTACATGAACCTTCTCGTCAGGGAAGGAATATTCTACTTTCTTGCGTACGTCCACCCTCTCTCAATCAAAGCTAGTCAATCATTCTATTAATGTGTCAACCTTCATGAATAGCTTACTGACATATGCGCTCCTCGACATGCTGGTTATCACAGCAAGCTTGCCAATGACCGGATGGTGGATCCTACTCATCATGGTCCAATTCATACCCGTGTTCACGCTTGTCCCGCGGTTCATCTTGAGCTTGCGGGAACTTTATGCGCGCGATCTTCGAGGCACTCGTCCATACGATATCGACACGGCCTTCGGGTTTACGTCAGCCTCTGTTCATGGAAGTGCTCTGGGTACGATTCAATTTGCCAACAGTTGGCAGACTGAGGGGCTAGACCAGGACGAGGCAATAGGAATGGAAGAGCGCAGAAAGGACATTGCTGGTAGTAGTGCGACGGACGCCGCTGTCAGTGTATGAGATCCGTGTTGGGTCCTATCCCCGCGCAAGTACTTGCTTTGATAGTGCGTACGTCAGGACGAAAACCGAACCTACGGAACGGGTAGCGTGACTGTAAGCCAGACCAGGGTGAAGTCACGGCGCGTGGCTACTCCTTGGGAATATCAAAGTAGCGATAAACAGGTATCACCATCTACGCGTACTTATGTTCCGAACGTGTCGCAACGGATCCATCCGCATGCCTATGCGAATCTCTTCCACCCAGACTCCGAGTTGACGACTGAATCGACTACTGCTTTACATGTCCCGCTTTTATGAATCACCGACTACCACGCAGCGATCATGCCAAGAAAAACAAGGTATCAAAGCAGGGTGCAGAGACGCCGAGATATTTGTAATGGTGGTAATGATGGCTGATTGCATGCGCCTCGAGCGTTCACTATCTCCTTTGGTGGTGCATGGGAATGGTCACCGCCAGCTGCCATGATTAGACGAACCTGATCATAAGTTAGGGTAAGGGGGATGCTGAGACCACCAAATTATTGTAATATTTCTTGCGGGAGTCGCTTTCTGTAGCCCAGTTTCAGGAGCTCGACCAAGTCTGCTAGCCGTCGAGCTGGCCGAGATCCATGTTGGCCTGTATCAAACAGAGGTAACACGAAGGTGGCCAAGCTCCGTTAGGTCATCTCAGGACGTCGTAAACACGTACTTTGTATCGTCCAACACGCAGCATCCATGCACGAGGACCTTCAGGGGTAATGCGATGAAGTTCACATGAAAGTGGACCCTCGTGCTCCGAAAGATCCGATTTTCATAACAAAGACCGGGAGCAGCTCCTGCGAGCGAGCGATGATGGGAAACCTGCCAATGTCGCGTTCTCACATGTGCTATTGGTACTTTCCGAGGTGCTCGCGCAAATATCCGTGGACGTACCTTTTCGGAGATCGTGTTCTAGTCAAAGCAACAATCACATCGAGGATAGGGTTTACCCTATTCTGTGCCGATGCCACCATCACGCATGGCAGGATTCTCAGTCAAGGCTCCCGATTCCCCCTAAGGTGTATCCACTACAGGGTTTGCTGTCGTTCGTCGGCGTCCGTTGTTAGAAACCTGTAAACTTCAGAGCGAGTAGTGAGAGGTGCAAACAGGAAGCGATGGTTCTTGTTACTGCATGAGAGGTTTTATAGTTAAAGGGAAATTTTGATAGAAAGATGCGGAGGGACAAAAGGTGTGGCGAAGTGGCGGCAGTGGTAATGCAAGTGTGCGGTGAACAACCCCGACTTAGTAAAAGATGAAACGTCATAAAGACTGAACTAATCGTTGCGTGGCGATGAACGTCGCGTGAAACAACATTCGTAGTGATGGACAGAGTTCATGAGTCGGTCATGCTAGCAACAGAACGGCGCTTACTTACGGTGCACTTTGACACTCATACGTCTTCAGCCTTCCGTCGACCGCTTTGTTCTGCCTTTGTATTGCCTCCTGCGTCATACTCCAATTTCGAGATCGATGTCGAGTTGATATAAGGGGAATTGGGTTGCGCCCATAACCCCAATGGCATATGAATTGGCTGTCGTCTACGATCCAGATGAAATTCTGTCCTGTCGTAGACCTAAAAGTGCCCAAATCCAATCCTTCCTCGTGTAGCTGGAACTACAGTCTGGTGGTCCTCGGGATGTTAAGGAGAATATTGATGTGGGATGTGCAACTTCTTAAATGTTAATATGGTGCGTTATCTATCAGCCACCACGGCGCACCAAATCGCGAAGCTAGCTGAGAGGAAATTTACATGTTTCCCGTGTTATTCGGAGGGTAGCGGGTGGGACGACGACCTGGTGGATATCTATTCCTCAACACTAGGAACCATGTCGAGTTTCACAGAGAAGCACGACCCTCTGAGCGAAGCGGGAGGAGAACTACTGTGCGACGTGCGGATACTGATGGGGCGCCGCTGTCAATTGATGAGGCGTTAAAACAGGAAGCACAAGGAGAGAGGGAAGCTGGAAAAGGAAGGGCGTATGTGATGCGTCGTGCGCTGCGGAGCAATTGTGGGCGCTGTTGTGAGCAGCGTGCGACGCTGTGTGGGTGTCGGGCGCGACGACGTTCGCAGCGATAAGCGATCAGGCGCTGGGTGCGCTGTTTCTGCTGACGCTTCCTGTGTCCCGCCATCGCCGCTGTTACCCCGACGCTTTCCTTTTCAGGTTAGCGTCCCGACGCCACTTCCTCATTTGGTGGTCCCGACAGGGTTTGTTGTCTCTTCGTCGCGTCACTCGATGTGCGCTCTCCCGCCCTTCTCCTTATCCGGTCATATTCCCTGTCACGCGCATGATGCTCGCTATCAAAGTAAGTTCCCGGACTCACTCGTCGCGGGTATAAGAGCCCTCATGTTCTCGTCGAGTCACCAGCACACTCCCCCGACTCATCAATACCTCCCTCCAATGAATTACAGGTGGTCCCACTCATCTCACTCGTCCCGCTCTGCTTCTGCCTACCCTACCACCTCGCCTGGAGCCATGCCCGGGACCCCTCACCTCCACACGGTGTCCTTGCCCCATCCCAATTCTGCACCGCACTATCCCTCCTCGGCCCAATGTAGGTCGCTATTTGTCCCTGGCTTTATCACGTTGCTTACATCAGCCATAGACTCTAACTATGAGGGGTCCTCCGGTATCCTCGCACTCAACCCCCTCCTATCGGCATCTGGGACGGGCATGCTTCCCATGTATTACAACGTCACTAAAGACGTTCAATACATCCGATTACAACCAGGATGCTCACTTGACGCACCAGCCGTACACCCATCCTGTCCACACCTCGTGCTCAGTGTTCCATCGCTCCCGTTATGGCCCACGATCGAGGTGCGGAACCCAGGCGGTGTGACCGTGCGTGACGTGCTACTACGCATACGCGATGTTCTCAATCGCAGCGTATCTTCCACAGAGATGAGCTCCGTGGTCAGTCCTTTTGTTGCCTCTGCCTCTGAATACTTCAGAGCTCGGACATATACTGACCCGCGCGAATTTGCGCAGGGCGTGAAGAGGATTGATTTCCTCGGACCAAACGTCTTGTTTGCGGGCTTGTCGAGGTCCATGGACGGGCGGGACCGGTGGGAGGTGCGTTTCGTGCCGACGTGAGCGTGCCCCCGTTCACCCTCCATCCCTCCTATATTCTATTATTCATCTATTGCAGTGCATCATGCGTGGTGTTCTTCCTCGGACTTCATGGACGGTCATCCGCTATTTTCGCTTGTCTCTCCATCGCTTGCTTTCGTCTGTATCTTCGCTGTGGACTCTCTTGCATATCTGTCTTGCTATCATCGTGGACATTGAAGTTGTCGCCATTTTCTGTATCAATCTGTTGTTCCTGGCTATCTTTGATATCTGTAACCTTATCCGTCTTGCTACATTTAGATTCCTTCCTCGTGTTACGGGCCAAAATGTACTATTCTATACGACTACTGCCGCAGTATTCGGGCTGCAATTCAGTCTTATACCTTTTGCGTGTAATGACAATACCGCTCCAATTAAAACCATCCTCCATGGGATACTACCTCATTCCCTCGCCCTATATCATATGGATACCAATGAGCTCTTGCACGGGCGTGCCTGGGGCTGAGAACCTTGGGTCAAGAAGCCTTCATTTCGCTGGCGTGTAAATCGTGTGCCAACCTGAAACAAATGATTGATGAAGACTTGCGCCCGAGTTGTCTGGCACAATCAAAATTTGCGAGAGTAACAAACCAAAAGGGAGGCAAAACTGTGAGATCAGTGGGTGACTCATGAGCGGTATCACTCCACGATCAAGGGCCCAAATGGAATCCGAATTGCCGCCCTCAGCAACTAGAGCCAGACAGAATCTGCTATTTGACTGTCAATAATGATAGGTTTGATGTTTCATTGAGCCCTCGTGACGACATATCTATTCGGAGCCCAATTGTCGCTAGCTTGAATATTATGCTAGTTCAACGAAAAACGAGTTCAAGATCCAAGTTATTCGCCAGAAGGAGGGGTTGATAGTTGTTCAGGGCTGCCTAGTCGCACGCACCGCGTTACTAAATGGCAGGCGGTGCACACTCCACCTTTCTTGTCATAACTGCCCTTATCGTGCCTCGGCAAAATCAAGTAGCGCGCCAGCCTCAAGTTGTGGGAATGGCAATTTGCCCTTGAACCGAGTTGGATTCCTCCGAGGCTCGGCGTGGGCGCAGTGCAGCGCCGTTCCTTTTCTTTCTTTCTTTCTCTCCACTTGAACAATAAACGAACAGCTCCGAGCGAACTAGTCATCTGGAGGTGAGCCCACGAGTCGCAATCTTCCTTTCCTTGGTTCCACGTTGAGAGACTACGCAGCGCAGCGAGCTGCGATCGACGGAGGAAGCGGTGAACTCTCTCGGAGGCGAAGATGGTCGCTTTCTATGAGCTACAGCTGATCCTGCTCGTTACCTCTTGTTCGGTATTCCTTCTCCTTGAACGTCATGCATCTTCTCGGAAGCGTGAAGCGGCAGCCATGGCAAAGGACTATCACGCTGATTGGCTTGAAAGTGGCGGGAGCACCGCTCCTGTAAACGCACTCGCAAAACTGTCACGGAAATACCTACTTGTCTACGCCATTGTCATGGGTGAGCTATATCCAGGTACAGAAAGCTGATGTCCCGTCATTAATCATTCGTCCCAAACAGGTGCCGACTGGCTTCAGGGCCCATACGTCTACTCCTTATACCGTGAACAATATGGGATGTCCGAAAGGATGGTCGCTG
The DNA here is from genome assembly GCA_038093375.1 of Xerocomus brunneocitrinus. Lineage (NCBI taxonomy): Eukaryota > Fungi > Basidiomycota > Agaricomycetes > Boletales > Boletaceae > Xerocomus > Xerocomus brunneocitrinus. The sequence continues at coordinate 24,290 of JBBPSB010000062.1, read as the reverse complement.
TCTTGTTTGTCACCGGTTTCATGTCTGCGGGTCTGACTGCCCCATTGGTTGGCGTATGGGCGGATCAACAGTACGCACGTCTATATTCGCCGATGTCTCAACATTAATCACTTTATCAGTGGCCGCAGGAGGTTGTGCCTTGTATTCTGCATCACCTATACTTTTGCATGCTTCTGTATTAACGTGCCGTACCTCCCCATTCTACTCTTGGGACGTCTCACAGCTGGGGTATCCACGTCCATCCTCTATTCGGCCTTTGAGTCGTGGTTGGTCTCCTCGGCCGACTCTCTGACCATTCCATCTTCTGATCTATCCACGATATTTGGTCGTGCGACGCTTGTCAATGGGTTTGTCGCCACTGCCGCGGGCGTAACGAGCAACCAATTGGTATCATTCACGAAATCGTTTGCTTCGCCCTTCTTTGCGAGTGGAATACTGCTCGTTCTTGGCTACTTCGTGATCAAAGGTAAATGGACAGAAAACTATGGTGGAAGAGCGACAGCCCCCGCAAGTGTCGACCCGCTCCGCCTGAGACGGCTTGGCAAGGCATGGAAAATCGTGCGCAATGGTGAATATCGTCTTCAGTAGTCGGCGTGTGCACTGACGATATCGACGGGCTCTATACATATTCGCAGATCCTATCTTGTTGGCGATCGGTTTGACACAGACATGCTTTGAAGGATCAATGTATATCTTTGTGTTCGTCTGGGTGCCGTCGTTGCAGGAGGTCTCCCCTTCCTTCCCTAGGGTGGCGCTTCCCCTTGGATATATCTTCTCTTCGTTCATGATGTCCATGATGCTTGGTTCAATCTTGTATACTGCCATCACCTCATATACGCCGCCGCACAAGCTCGGGTCGCATGACTCATCCTTGACCATCCACGCCAAGCTTAGCAGCCTAGTCTGTGCCGTGGGTGCGTTGGCACTGGCGATCAGCACACGCACCGAAAGCGAACAAGTCCGCTTCTGGGCATTCTGCGCCTTTGAAGCATGCGTCGGCATGTACTACCCCGTACAGGGAATGCTAAGAGGAACTCTGATCGCAAACGAACATCGCGCTACAGTTCGTCCTTTTTATTTTCTTTATTATCTACGCCTGGGCTTGGTTTATGGCTCTCGGCTGTTACTCACCTTTTTTTTTCTCTCTTTTTCATTTGCAGCTATCTGCGCTGTTCCGCGTCCCACTCAATATCTTTGTTGTGGTGTCTCTCATGATAGGCGTCTCGTCCGCACGGAACGCTGTCCTCTCGGCGAGCTCGCTGATGCTGACGTTTGCGTCGCTGGTGACCGCGTTCGTCGTCGTTTCAAAAGTAGACAACATGTCGAGTTTGGATGCAAACCTCCGACCCGCATAATGCGTATCTCCTGTCCACCCTCGGCCCATTCACGTTCGCATCTCGCTGGATTCGATCCTTTTCTTTCTTTCTTCAGACATGTATCATACCACCAAGCTTTTGCCGCCTCGCATGTATTACAATACATGATACTATGGTTGACCGTAGAGCATACGACTATGATCGCTCTTAGTGTTTGTCGGACGGGTTGATCTCGTTGAGACATTTACGACACATAATAGAACACGCTTTTTTCTTCGGTTGTGCGTGCACTTACCATGCCCTGTCGGCGACCGCCGGTGGCTGCAGAGTGAAGTTGTCTTACAGCGCAGTTAGGCTGTATGAACAACACTTGGTGCAACTTGGGGCGGTTCGTTCTGCTATCAGAACAATGAAGGGCAACACATTTTGCTTTATTTCTCGTTATCACTACAATACATGCTATTCGTCTCGAAACACGGTATAGAGGCCCACAAATGTGACTCTACCCTTTTTACGTTCGTCTTGTCATGATCGCTGACTGGCAGACTGCCCGACCGGGATCGCCGCTTCAAGACTCGTCAGAACCCTCCCGGCGCCTCATATTCAGCTAGTGCGGGGAAACGACATGAGTCGAGCCCACATTCATGATGCATACCAACACCTACCAGGTGATTGCCTGGGCACGCCTCATGTTCCGTTGTGCAGTCCACGCAGACCCACTCGTTGCAAACAGGACACTGTCGTATCACGATGTGAACCTGGTCCCTAATGCAGCCATTGCAAAACCACTCCTCGCAAAAGAAACACGTCGCCGAGCGGGTGGACACGCGACACTTGCCGCACGTCCAGGCTTCGCAGTAGCTGCATTTTTGGGTGAAGACGACCGTCTTGGGGCGGTCCTTTGTGGGACGCGTGTCCCCGGGCAGCTCCGCCTCCTCGTGACAGTCGGCGCAAAGTATGGTGCCCTTGCATCCCCTGCACACCTCGATGTATTCGCTGCACGGTGAGTCCTCGTCGGTGCAAAAGTGAGTGCTGCAACGAGGGCAGGTGATGAGTAGTGGGTAGTCCCTGGACTTGTTCGCGTACGCGAAACACGTCTCGCAGAGCCAGGTGCGACAACAGGCACACGAGTAACCGAGGCCTTGCGCGACGCACTCGGGACAGGAGGCACCTCGAAGGCCAAGGTGTGTCAAAGACGGCGTTTGGAACGGACAGCGATGAGGGGATACGATGTCCACGCAATTACGGCACGAGGCCCAAATCACGGTAGTGGCCAAGCAGTAGTGGCATGGGGACGGCTTGGGCGGATGTGTCCGCACGATGGTCTTGCTGCCCCAATTGGACTCGTTGGATAACCTGGCCCGCTCCTCTGTACCCGGGGCAGGCTCCTTGACGTCACCGGGGCACCAAAACGTGTCCGCCAGACAGCGCCAGTGTTCACACACTTCGCAAAAAAAGAGGGAAGGGATCTGTTGGTTCGTAAGACATGTGCGGCAAGACATACGACCATGCTCGTAGCAGAATTCGCATTCAATAAGAAGGGAACCTGGACAATCGTCGTTGGAACATGCGACGATGGTGTCACAATCGACACAACTAACCAGCCGGCTGCGGCAAAGTGGGCAGGTGAATAAGTCAACACGAGAAAAACCAATAGGATTCTCGATGGCGTCGCGTTCAATTAAATGGTCCCTGAAGCGCTTGTGGTGATAGTCAAGTGAGCCACTTGATTTGCATGGTGATGAGAACACTCACCTGGACTCTCTGCAAGACGCGGGAAGCATATGCCTGGAGTTGCAACACAGCGCGTTCCAGAACGATGTTCGAGCCCTGAAGCGGGATCCTCATGAGGTCAATTTCGCCCCGGACAGAGGATGTAGACACTGAAATATAGATTCTTGAAATTCGGGAGAAATCATAGGACGGTTGAAAGCAAAAGCGTAGACCATCAACATTGAGAATTGGCTCCGAAATATTGAGGATCCTGAATAGGTGCAATATCTCGAGGAATGGTCCCTTCCAAAGATCCGCAGGCTTTCGTCGTCTGGGATCGGGTGGCTCAGCATCCAACACCAGAGAGGTGATGACAGGAATATTTGTGCCCTGGTTGCTCATCGCAGTGGCACCGATGAAAGAAGAGGTGAAAGAGCGTTGTGAGTCACCTGACTTGAGTGGTCTGTCCTGTCCAACAGCGATCAAAGCTAACTCCGCGTCGTACCTGTCAAAAATGTGGTGATCAAGACAAGATAAATCCCAGTCGTGGGCAAGGCAGATCTCGTTGGACCTGTGTTCATTTAGATCCACCGCGGGAGAAGTGTCAAAATGGGAATCTCATGGCAAGTCTCGTTTCCAAACAAGATAATACCTGTGAGCCGGACATACGGAGGTCAGCTTGGCCAGAGTCTGGCATGCAGTACAAATAGGACGCACATCATCACTGAAGCCCACTAGTCCATCCAATGTTTGTCTCGTACGATTTCCACATTGCAGGCTAGTGAGAAATCGCTAGCCAAGTTCACTGTTCAGGTCAGAAGGACATAACGACCCGTAGTCACCTGACATTGGACATTGGCAGGCTGAGTCCGGCCCGGCGTACCGGAACGCATCAGTGACGTGTTTTTAACGCTATAGGGCCTGTCTCCCCCCTCTTACAACCGTGACAGACTGGCAGAGCCAACCGCGACAGCGACAGGGATCGAGACTACAGTGTAGTACCCGATCTAGGTCTACTGGCAGACGCCCCGCGACCGTAGGTACTCCTGGCGCTGAGTGGCGCTGCCCGCTCGCGAAGCCCTTCACGCACCCGTCTGCGTAGCTGCGATTGCAACCTGCTGAAATACTCCAACTCCGCCATCCCTTAACGATGCGTGTACCAGAGGTCCGTCAATGAAATATTGGAGTTGATTTCTACAGCCTTTCAACGTACTTTGTGCATCCAGTGTACAAGGAAAAGCGAGACCAGATGTTCACAAGAAGTAGCCTATCGCACAACATGGGCGCTCATACTCCAACTGGTTTTCTTTTTCCGTGCTAACTTTATATGAAAACCATACACTATAGAGAGACACTGAAATACCAAGACCAGATCTCAGACTCTATGTCCACTACTACCGCCTGTGCTGTGAATCTCCTCCATTTGCATTTCATCATCCAGTTCTAACCCCACGTTGTGCTCAGCATCCTCGAATATGATCGCACTCAAAGCAGCCCCGTGGCCAGCGGTCGATGTCAAGCCGAATGCTGTGTCAATTTCGTTTCCATGTCGGCCTCGAAGGTCATGTGCATAAAGCTTTCGCAAGCCTATAATGAATCGAGGAATGAGGGTGATTGTAGGGGTATATTCGATCATGTCTAATAGGGTTATGGCCGTCGGGAGGTCTGTTGATTCAGCCAGTGCGATGGTTGCACATGTCAGGACGCTAATCCGCCATCAATTTGGTAGGATGAAAATGAAATGAAAAAATGGACATACAAGAGAAAGTAGATTATGCCTTCCCTTGTGAGGAGAGTTATGTAACAGCTAAGCTGGAACTGCTTCGTCACTTTGTATATCTGAAGTGACTGCTTCATGAATTCAATGGCGATGAGCAAACACATTAGTGTAGCAAGGGCGAGTTGGACATAGTTCATGATTTCGTTCCAATAGAAGGAACCATCGTCCATCTTGCAGAACGAAAACTGAAGGACTTGAACAGTGGCTGCTACATGATTGGGAAAACAGAGGTTCTCCTGTAACTTGGTTTGCGCGATAAGAGCCCATATTATCACATACCTGTATGGTCAACTTGTATGCTGACAATAACAGCCACAACAAAATACAAGATAAATTCGATGGCATAGAACATGAGGAGGGTGGCAAGAATGACCGTTGATCGATGACACAATGCCCACACACGGAGAATCATGACCACTATATTTATAATGAGATTCAGCTCGCTAGACGCGAACACACACTCACGCTGTGCGGCACCAATAAAAATGAAGGAAGCCCACGTATTAAATATAGCAAACATCTTGCCTTGCAAGTGATCTTGATCAGAGTTAAGATTGGAAACATTGAAGAATCGTGCTTACAACTATTTGAACTTTGTGATCAACTGTTCAGTAACTTGGTTGACTAGTGTAAGTTGCAGCGTGAACACGTACGTCTATCAGTTGTCAAAAAAAATTAGTTCTCTTTATTGACCATCAGTTCTGTAGCTCACCATTTCGGAACCAGGTAGGAATGAATTCCCCACTTTGATTGACTCTAGTCAGTGCTAAAACCTGCAGAGATCGGTATTTGGGAACACACAAGACGCATAAATTCTAGTGGACTAATCAGAATCAATGTGGCATGTGTCGTAACGCGGAGACGTACATGGCATCACAGAGGCCGAAATAACGAGCCTGTAAGTAAATGAAATTTAGTCTTAGTATGAGATCACGGGGAAAGTTGCCCGGGTACATACGAGCACGAATAATGTAGACACCCGAGTCCAGGACTTGTTCTTCCAGTCATATCGGAATTATGACCAGCGCAGATTAAGAAAGGCGAACTGCTCACCCAAATATACTCTATCTGCAAACAACGTCAACCAGAGAAGGTTTTAATTTTAATGCATCAAACGGTAGACATACATACCTCATCTGAGAACGTGAGGGCTGACAATGTGAAGGTTCGTCAGACGTGACAAAGCACTTATGGACACGTATAACTTACTGTAATCATACCCGACAGCAACGAGGATCACAACTTGGGCAAAGAGTAAAATCAATGAGCGGGAAGTGCCAAGGTCAAGTCTGGAGGAGCATACGAGTCCCATAGTTCTTCATCTGAATGATTGTGACATCGGATTGCAGAGCGGAATCCATCACTTGATATGAGCAAGTGGTATTTTACAACGGCTGAAGGACCCACATATATAAGTCAATGCCAGTAAAGGATTATATAAGATGGCGGGACGATCTCGCAGTCGTATTAGCTCCATCAAGATTATGATCGGAGCTATATCGCTCAATGGCTGGTTTCCTGATAGTCACATAGAAACGTGGTCGGAAGGATGATACATGACACACCACCAAGATGGTTTACGACATTCCTTGGAGTATGTTATTAATATCATTTCCCAGGTCAATGGACCATGGGGTGACTATCAGACTGTACGTTTGCCGACCGGATTGAGAATACAAAACATGGGCTGAGGAGCTAGTCGTGAGCTTTCCCACTTGATGGACGACACAACCTTACTTTCGTAAGATAACCTCGTTATGCGGGGGGTGGGTTCTAAAGACTGCGGACTGATCACAACCTCGCTGCCAAGGGAGCGATCAACCCCCCTAACGCCGTTACAGCATGGACAACCAGACGACCAGGAGAACCATACCCTTCCCAGGACACATCTTGCAAATAACACACTCGAAATTCTTTTTGGCCCTATTGGTTTTCGTGAGGCGAGATCAAAGGCAGAGTGGATTAGTGGGGAATGGATACGCGCCCAGGTCAGGCAGACATGGTCGCCTGTCAACACTATATGTCTGATTAAAGAATTGTACGCCATCTGCAGTCAGCAAGTTTTTAATCAGCCTAAGTTTCTGTATCTTGAACGTCGAGACGCCCGCCCCGAGGGCTGCTGCCCACCGCATCGTGGATCCCGCCTTGGCCCAGGCACCTCTTCCTCGTCTTCCTCACAGGACCAGTTATAGTTGAAATAAAGCTGGCAAAGTTGACGCTGTGAGCTTTGCCTCTGAGGCTGCCTCTCGATCGAATCTCAGAAATTGTATGCTGACGAAAGGGTTACGCTGTAGAAAAGGTCGTGGGAATGAGTCCCGACTATGAGTTGACTTTCCGGGAGCCTTCGTATAACAGCGAGAACAAGGAATACACTCTTACTGTCCGAATTTCACGAGCAATACAAAAGACTTGCTCCAGAGAACCATCGGTGACAATATGAACATACTGCTCAGGAGGTTTGAAGACTCTGAACTCCTAGGTTGCGTGCAACACTTACAGTCAGACTCCTAGTACGTAGTACGAGTTTACACCATGTCTGCTATCTAACAACAATTCATTGTTGAACCAGCATTCTCAACTACCAGTGATGCGGACTCGCAGTGGTTCAAACGTTCAATTCCGAGCCACTATACACGCGTATATTCAATATTCAATATTCAATCTCGGAATGTACACAAAGATGCACCACAAAACCTTCGGTCACCATGAAACCTCGACTCTTGAATTCGGACAACTCAGACGATGCCATTTCACGATATGCTCGCACGTCGTCCTTCACTCAATCCATCAGTCTTTCGGTTAAACGGAGCAAGGCACGAGCTAAGAAGAAGCTGATAATCTGTGGATCATGATGTCGTTATAGGACAGTAACAAAGTGTCTTCTCTTGGTGGGTCCCATCAATATAAGGGCGAGGGTTATAGGCCAACGTTGTTCCGCAGAATCATGCACTCACTGTACTGAGATGCGTATTATCTCTATGACGAACTCCAGCGGATATTATCTGCGACTTGGGACCGCCCCTCAAGTTGCGACCTATACAGGAGATCGCGGTTGTTCCTCAATTGAATGGACATATGGACCTTGTTCATAGCGCTCATGGTCGACTCCCCTTTCTGAGTTTCAAAGTGCACATTTGCGCAGCACGGATATGTCATTTAGTTGTTTGTTTGGATATTAAATATTGATGAATCATTCCCCTCTGCCCAGGCTGTGGACCTAAACACGAGGCCGAGTGATTGGGTCCAATGAGGTGGCCATGATGAAAGCATATTCGCCACCCTTCTCCAACATCCACTATGTCTCTCCCTGATCCTGGCAAGCAAGGGCGTATAGAGGAGTTTCTCAGGAAATCTCTCCTTGGGGAAGAGATCATCAACACTCAGTTTCATCTGTTCTCTGCAAAATCTTCGACATCGGATCGAGTCGTGAAGCCTCGTGTCCTATGCGCCAACAATATTCTTCTGGCCAAGAGCTCGAAATACTTTTTAGACCGTAAGTGATTCTACCATACAAGAATGATGGTTGTTGCATACAATGGCGTGCAGTGTTGAGCTCAGATATTCATCCTTCTGAGCTATCGCTGAGCGATCTCACTGGCGACAACGACATGCCCAACAACGTTCGGATCGATGACTATGGTTATGCAAGCGACAGTGACCTTGACGATGATGAAGAGGAAGAAGAACCACAGCTTCACATCGTAGGGACCGAAGCGCCAAAAAATCGACCTGGGATGGCATCCGTGACCCCTTCCCGAATTAGCGTGGTGACCCAGCCCAAGGACGACGACGAGTGAAGTGCTATTCCATCGTCTAGTTGATTCTGCCAGCTGATCTGTTCACGTAGGTTATCTGACGATGGATCGGGATCAGCGAGCTCCGAAATGTTTGTCATGAGCCCGGAGCATCCGAGAACGGACCCCCCGGCCTTCGTGAATGTGGATGGCCCCCAATCGGTAGCAAGCAGTGAAACAGCGATTCATGAGACCTTGGAGAACAAGCCATCCGCGAATCCTAGCAGCGCTGCCATGCGTCTGCGGTCCTTTGGAAGTCGTCACGTTCTCGTCAGAGATACCGCATTCCAAACGTGAGTTCGTCTCAGGCTTTGACGTTCCCCCAGCAATGGACTGAACGAGGGTGGTTCTGCAGGTGGTATACCCTGCTAAACTATCTGCACACTGGTAAATTCAATTTCTTGCCTCTCAGTTCGGCGGCGCCTGGAGGGCAGTCCTATGTATCTTCGACGAGTGCCCGAGATGAGCCCGAATGTTCGGCCAAGTCGATGTATCGTCTCGCTTGCAAGGTCGGTGACGTTTAGCCATTTACAATCGTGTTACAATGAAGTCAATGCAAAAATACTTCGCTTTAGGTTGGACTAGATCACCTTCGCGATGAAGCGATGGCCCACATCCGGAACAACCTCTCCGAAAACAACATCCTGAAGGAACTTTCTTGCAGCCTTGTCTCGAGGTACGTCCTTGTCGATGTGTCGTCATTCCTTAATGAGCCTAACTTGATCTGACCATAGACATCCAGAGCTACTGGAGATGGAGCTCGACGTGTTGTACGCTCACATTGCATCGCCGCCCATTGTGACAGGGTTTCCTGCGCTTGCGCGTCGTATCGCTCTCAGGGAACTTCCCCATGGCGCAGATGTCATCGTTGGAATCCACACGAGGGTGTTGAGGGAACGGCAGTCGTTACCGCCGACGCCTCGGTTCGCCCCGGAACCTGCCTCTGCTTCGTCATCTCCCCGTTCTCCCTCCGTCCTCTTTGCTGGTCCTCCACCTGGTCCTTATGTATCTGGGACAGTATCATCGCCTCCGCCGCCATTCGCAGAAATGAGCGCGCCGGTGGAAGTGGACTCCCTTAGAGCGTCGCCTGTGACTTTTGGAAGGCCCTTGGAGAACAGTCCATTTGGTTTCCCAGGACCCTCTTCACCCAAATCGTTTGGGTTTGGCATGGGTCCGACGCAACTGGCCTCTCCATCTTTTGAGCAGGCTAAGGAGACTAGCAGCTTTGGTTTCACGCAACCACAGCAGTGGTATTTTCCGCCGACGCAAGCGGATCCAGAGACGATGGACTGCCCCATTGACAATGAACGGGAGGAAGAGGAAGTGTCATCTTCTAAGAAGAAGGGAAGCAGCTCACTTCTTGGCAAGAAGAAAAAGAAGAAGTAATGAGTCTGCGACGAGATCGATATATAGGTGGTTGGATGCATTTTCTGACGCCCCAGATTTTGGAGAAGGTGGAATTATGACAGCCTGGCAAATTGTTTGGAGCCAGCGATATTCAGCGCTGCAAGAAAAGTGACAGGACATTGTGAAGAAGGATGCGTGGTTTGGCCGCAGTTGGTCCCTTGTTCCTCAAACGTATGTGCGTGCGAAGTATATACTTACATATACATATACTCGTACCTAAATTTATCCAAAACAAAGAAGATTATGCTCCGACCAACAAGAGGCCGACCATGACGCTCACAAGCATCATGGGGGGCGTGAGAGCACAGTAGGACCAGAAGATAGTCCGTGAGAGAAGCCGTTCAAAGGGGGAGAAGGTATCTGCCTGCGTATCCGCGCCGGCCGTCACCTTGACACGTTGCGAGATCTGCCAAGGAACGAACATGCGTCAGCACAGCAAGACGTAAGCAAAGGAGACAAACCTGCGCAAGGGTCAGTGCGGGTGGACTGGCCGTTAATAGCATGCAGGATACGATGAACACGGGGCTGTGGTGGGTTTGGCGTGTCAGACAGGCATGCACAAAAGAAAAGGGACGCACTCCTCAAAAACTTCACCGCCCCATCCGAACCGGATGACAACAGCGATCATGGGGGTGATCACCAGCGGGATGATGATCATCCGCACGAGAAGAGCAACGGCGACGGTGAGTGTCTCGCCAGGGGGGTTTGTCTCGCGCGCCGGAGAAGCTGGTGACAGTGCGGACGATGAGCGCGGAGCGGGGTCGGCCCAGTAGCCGGACCGTGATTGTGATCGGCAAGTACGCCCAGATCCGTTCTCAGTGGCTTCATGCACCGTCTCTGTATGTGTCGCCAACAGACCCGGCTCCACGTCACCTTGGTTCGCTGAAACGTTTCCTAGGACGCGTCGCGCCCGACGGGCGTTGCCATGTAGATGCATACTTGCCCGAAACACGTCCCCGAATGCACCGAATACGGACGACAGCGAGCCCGAAGATGAGTCGCGCGAGTTTGGCGTGACGTACAGTTTCTGACGTAGCGCTGCGTTGTCGTTGGTTGGTGCATGTGGAATATCTTGGTCGTGTCGCTCGCCGATGAGAGTTGGGATGGCACCGATTCCGTGGTGATGGCGTTTCTCGACGCCCTTGCCTTTACTCTTGGCCTTTCCTTGACCGTCTGACCCGCCTTTGACCTTGCGCTCGTCTGGCACATGTCCGATTTTATTTTTCTTTGGTTTGGTCTCTCCGTCCCAAAACCACCCCCCAAGAACGATCAGGGTGAGGGGAATGCTGCACTCGCCTGCTTCACCCAGCGCGCCTTTGAAGGGGATCATTTCTTTTGAATTGAGCAACCGCTGAACTGGTGGAACTAGCACGCAAAAGAGGGCGAGAAGGGAAGCAATAAGAGGCGGGGAGAGGGAGGTAAGAAAGCCGAAAAGGCGCTTGAAGAGTGTGGGGCGATCGCGTCGGTCCCATCGTGGTGTGGTGGGAGTATCGGCGGAAGAAGATGAGGGAAGGTGTGGTGCGGATGTGGGCTCCTCGGCATCCGTGGAGAATCCAGTGTCGATGGGTTCAGATTGGAGCGCGATCGTGTCTTCCGATTCGCATTCGGTCGTCTCGTCGGTATCCTCACTTTCGGACTGATCGCCCAGTGACGTAGGTACAGCGGGAAGGTGAGAGTGCAGGCGATGGTGCGAGTAGCTGTGGCGCTGTGCAAGAGGGGAGGTATGTGAATGGAGGGCGCGAATGTGCCATTTTTGGTTGTCCGTCTCGGTTTCGTAGTCAATGAGTTGAGCGGTGGGAAGCGGATCACCATTGATATGCTTGGACGCGGAGTGTTGGCCAGCGTGTTCTGAATTGCGGTTTGTTGTAGGCGCTGGCGTGCAAGGGGGATCTGATTCGTTCACCAGCGATAAGATTCGAATGCCGTAAGACCAACGGAGCTAGAAAGGAATTAGCATGACATTGCAAGACATAGATTTCGGATGGCGTGCTTAAGGGTGGATACGCCAAGCGCCAAGAATGCAAACAAGAACGGACTTACGATCATGCCAAGCGTGCTGAAGACGACGAGATAGGTGAGTGAACGGCCAAACATGGCGTCGAATGTGTCATCTGGGCCCCGCTTGAGAAGGGGTACGGTAGTAGCGAGGGATTGCATCAGGGCAATTGGAAGAGAGTTGGAATTCATGAACATGGCTGCAGCGGTAGCGAAATTGCTGTACGGGGTTGGGACAACCCATGCGAAGGAGAGAAATGAACATACACTTGAGACCGTTTGAGACGGCATGCTCGAGCGAGCCAATATGCAATAAATGCAGATAGGCCTGTAAGAAAGAGGAAAAAAATGGGAATGACCCATAGCTGGCGTAGTTTGGCTGAGATATGTGTCAGTAGTGTGGTGGGGAAGAAGAGCAGACATGCCTGGTGAGAGGAAATATGCAACTTTGGAAAACAGGAGAGCGGGTGTGAAGAGAGCAATGTTGAGGTGGTTAAGAGCCTGAGAGCATTGAGAAATGCATACAAGGAAAAGTACAGGTGCAAGCATACCTTTGAGGTAGGTTTATCAACGATGCCTTTGAATGAGAGCAAGAAGCCGGCGAGACATAGGAGAAAGACCTGGAATATTGACTGAACAGGGTGAGCGATGAAACATTGCGGGTCGGAGTGGTTTGGATACCTGAAATACGGTGAAGAGGATGTTTTGGATGGGTATACCAGCTGTATTCATCGTGACTGCGTATGATACTAGATAGTGCGTCTTCAAGCTTAAATACACGAGTCGGGACTCGGCTGTTACATTGGCTGTGCATTATCGCACGTGGCTTCGAGCGGCTTCCGATCACAAACCAGCAAGTCATCATTTGTTCGTTATTTTCAGTCTATCTACGAGCCTCATGACCTCCATTAAACTCAATATAACGCACTTGGTTATCTTTGCTCCAACAAGTTTCGTACGGATGAATCTCTGTCGGGTCAATTTGTCCATTTTTGGATCTAACTTTTATATATTACCAATCCAAGCAATGCCCAGCATTGGATAAAAACCGCGCTGGACGTCAGAAATTGTGCAAAAACTTGGCAAAAACAGTCACTTATCGGCTCGGTAAACACGCCACCGCCGCCGCCATCGCTCGGATATTAATGTATGTACAGTAGACTCCCTCCTAACGTATACCCCTCGGGAAAGGCCCAAGGGTATGCGTTATTAGGGAGTATGTGGTATGCGGGAGGTCTTTCAGTGGTGTTGGGGACATCCGGATATCCAAAAGGGTATACGTTTTGAGGGAGTATTCGTTATACGAGGTATGCGTTAGGAGTCTACTGTTACAAGCTCGGTTCGCTTCACAGACCAAGTAATCACGTGATCATCGCGTATCGATTTCTCCTTTCGACGTTCGTCCTCGCTGTCAACAACGATGCCAGCACGGACGACGGCGACCTCTGTCGCGGACGTTATCCCAAAAATATTTGACCAAGTACAGACAACGACCGCAAACCATCAAAAAAATGTTGTTGCACTCCACAAACTTCACAGCGATGCTGCCGCGTTCACAGAGTCTATCCATGGTGGGAGGAGCATCAAACTCACCGGCGAGCGGCTCTTTGAAGACACCTTTATTGACTTGCTTTGTCGCGTCATTGTTGTCAAGAAGGGTGTCTCCCAGGCAGATCGAATTATCAAGTTTGTCGGTGCATATATCCTCTACATGAACGCGAAAGGTGCGTACACTTGGCCTTGGCTGCGAGTGGCGTTCCTCACGAAGTTTAGTACAAGAGATGAGGAAAGGAGATGAAATAGACGATGATGACGACGACGACGATACCACCGCGTCCCGGTTCATTGCACGCCTCCTCAAATTCCTTCTCCAAGGATTCGTCGCAAAGGATAAAGTCGTCCGATACCGCTGTGTGCATATACTCACCGAGATGGTCGTACACCTGGGTGAAATAGAGTATGTCCTTTGTCGTGTCGCCGGCGACTTGCGGTGACCTCATTTTGCAGCGAGGACGTGTATCATTTGCTCAGAGGAGCACTCATCGACTGCATACATGACAAAGAAACATTCATCCGTGTTCAAGCAGCGATCGCCCTCTCCAAACTCTGTGGCTCAGAAGAGCCCTCCGACGTAGAAGAGGATGAGCCTACCGTTATCAACATACTTCTTGACACTCTCAGTTGTGATCCAGCCGCGTGCGTGTGCTTGCTGTATTCACCTACGCGTCCCTCTCACCAGAGTCACTCTAACAGTGAAGTACGCCGTGCAGCCCTTCTCAACATCCCTATCGCAAAACATACCATCCCTGCTATTCTCGCCAGATCGCGCGACACTGACACCGTCTTGCGGCGCCTCGTTTATTCTACCGTTCTTGAAAAAAACTGCATGACCCAAGATGCTTCGGCTATGGGTCCTCTCCACCCCCGCGTGCTCACTATCTCTCAGAGGGAGCTCATTATTCGACATGGGCTAGGGGACCGTGAGCCTGCAGTCCGCACCGCTGCTGGATCGCTCCTTGGTGCTTGGGTTGACGTCGTAAGAGGGTCAACAAAACCCGAGGAAGCAGGGGGTGTACTGGAGGACGTATTAGCGCTGTTGAACTTGTTTGATCTCACCGAGAATACGGTCGCTGAGGACGCGCTGCTGAGCATATTTGCCACACGCGTCGACATTTTCGACCACCTCGAGTTTAAAGGTGCGTATATGCGTTATGGCCGTGCCACTAACTCACTATCCATATACAAGATGCCTTTTGGGACATGTTGACCCCTGAAAAGGCATTTTTGGCGCGCGTATATGTGGAGCACTGTATCGCAACCAATGACCAGGCTAAGTTGGAGGCATCTCTCCCGGTCGTAACCCACCTCGCATTTAATATTCAAAACGCATATAACAAATACCAAGAGGACGTCGAGTCTTTCTCGGAACAACTTGCGCTCCGTGGTCTCGACGCCAATGAACGTCCCGACCGCGATGCAGATGAACGCCTCAATGATCTGCTCCTGGACGCTGAATTCGTCATCGCCGAGATGCTTAAACTCGCTGTGAACCTCGACTATGCGGATGAGATTGGACGACGAAAGATGTTTCAGCTCGTGCGGGACATGATTGGGCAGGAGAACTTGCCTGAGGGTCTGGTAGCGCGGTGTTTGGACGTGCTAAGAGTGTTGTCGCCAAGCGAGAGAGATTTGATTCGGGTAGTCGTCGAGGTGGTACATGAGCTGCGAGACGAGCGCGAGGGGGAAGAAGCAGAGAAGGCCAAGGATGCTGAGGGTGGCGGAGAGGGCGATGACGAGAATGAGCACGATGCGAGTCCCAGCGTCACCAATACGCCCAAGGCACCAAAACCTCCTAAGAAACTCACTCCTGAAGAACAAGCACGAGCGGACGCGCTTGATGTTCGATGCTTATCCCTGTGCATCGGGATGTTGGAGCGCGTGAACGGAGTACGTCCACTTTTCCACTCATAGAGCTATCCCTTAAAGAAGATATGTGCAGACCTTTGAAGAGAACTCGACGTTGGAAGGTATACTTGGTGAACTGATCATACCAGCCGTGACGCGCAAGGACCTTGCGCTCCGTGAAAAAGGGCTCGTTTGTCTCGGGCTGTGTTGTCTCATCGCACGCGTAGGAACCATTCTGCTACGTCTCGAATTATAGCGCTGAGCATCGCTTCCTAGAGAATGGCACTGAACTCCTTCCAGCTATTTCTCTCGCAAGTGCAATCTGCCCCAGAGGTGTTGAAGGCGCGTGTGTTACAAATCATATTTGATATGTTGATGGTACACGAAACGGACTTCATGGGAAGAGGTGGGGTTGGGGTACGTATTTATCTTTATTGCATAACGAAACTAACTTAGTCTATGTCTTTGGTGGTGGTCAGAGCGAACGCATCGTTGAATTCTTGCTACACATACTCAGTACAGAAGATGCGGAAAAAATTCAGTCGTTGTTATGTATTGGTCTCTCGAAGCTCGTGTTGGCTGGAATAATTCCAGACGAGCGAGTATGTTTCACGTCCACGGATTTCTGTACCGTACTTTCTCACACTATGTGCACAATAGGTCTTGAAGAGTCTCGTGGTGGCATACCTTTCCCCCGATACCGCCGAAAATCAAGAGCTGAGACAATGTTTGGCGTATTTCTTCCCTGTGTATTGCTATTCGTCGAGCGTAAACCAGGGTAGGGTGTGTCAGGTACGCCCACTGGCCTCTTTGTCCTACGTTCAACTACTGACGTCGTTCGCGGGTAGATTGCGGTACCGATTTTCGAACAGCTTGCGGTGGCGACCCGTGATTTGGAAGACGACCAAGAAATGGTATTGCCTGCGCAGATTATTGGGATGTTTGCCGATTGGACGGACCCGCAAAAAGCAATGTAAGTTCACAGTTTGCATTGAGCGGGGAATGTGTCTAATGTGATGTGTGTAGTGAAGTACAGGGTCAGGCGATCGATGACGGGGTGCATCTTGACTTGGCAGTGGATATTCTCAAGTCATTGTTCAAGGATAATATGGAAAGTGCGTCGTGCCGCGTCTTTGCGCTACTTCCTGTTCATGATCACGGTGGCGTAGAGGAAGACAAAAAGGTGTTGTGTCAGGTCTTGGGACGGTTGCACCTCCCTGAGACGGTCGATGACGACAAGATTCGAACGCTCAAGTTGTTGGTGCACAACGTCTTTACCGTATGTCTTTTCTACTTTCTAAAACTCTGCACTGACATCTATGCTTTGTTCACTAGCGTCGACCCATCCGAGACGTCGCTGCACGCAATGCACTTACAAAATTCGACTCCACGATCAGCAAGAAATATGCGGACAAATTGTCCAACTTTAGCGAGGAAGAGTATCGCCAACTCGAGCAGCTCGACGCGTTGTTCAAGTTTTTGGATGACATCATACCATTGGATGATGGAGAAGAGATAGAGATGCCCAGGACGAGGGGACGAAAACGGTGCGTCTCCCTGGATGATGGTAAATGAACCATACAGACGGAATTGCGTGGGTTTATAGCCGATCCGAGAGTGTGATGACGGAGGCGACAGTAAGCAGTATAGCAGAGGATACGAGTGTTGGGTCTGGAGCGACAGATTCGAGGAAGGGTTCCAAGGGCAAGGGGAAAGCAAGGGGGAAAAAGTAAGCGTCCCTCCGTTTTGGACTTTCATTCGATGCTCAGGGAAGACGAATGTGCTAGACGACGGAAGGTGTCGGGCTCGGATGAGGACGACGATGAAGAGTTACAGGAAGGACATGTGACGCCTCCGCCAACGAGGGCGCTTCCAAAGAGGGCTGCGTGAGTGATTCCGTTTTATTCCTTGTGTGGGATGAGGAACTGATGGAGAGGTTAGATTGGTCAAGAAGGCTGTGCCAGTGCAGAACATCACCGATGACGAGGAAGATGGCAATGAGGAACAGGAGGAAGTGGAAGTGACGCCTGGACCGAGACGACGAAACACTGTAGAACGCGTACGGTATGTCTTTCCCCATCGACTCTCAAGTATATTTATGATCTGACGATGCATGGATGATGGAACAGTGCGTCTAAGCCGGATCCGGAGAACACGACGTTTGATTCGATTATGGATTCGGAGGAAGAAGAAGAGGAAGAGGTCGTATCGATGATCTGATCGTCATTTGTGAGGTTTCTCATTTTTATCTTATCTTGCTGCGATGTGTTGGATTATTTCTGTTGTTCGGTTTGTGCTGTGAATTAGTGATTGTGTACAAGTATCTTCCTCTTAGTATCGAAGCTGTAATGTTTGAGTCATACAATGACCATGTTTATCAATAGCCCTCACGTGAAATTCTTGTGGGAGATATGAATTTACTGCTGATACAAATTTGTACTTGCGAAGTCGACTGAGATTTACTACTCTTCCTCCATCAACGTCTCTTCACTCTCCTCATTCTGTCCAATATCCGCAAATATGACTGTGGTCACAGCAGCACTACGGCCGGCCGACCGCAAACCAAATGCCGTATCAATGTCATTCCCCCGTCTGCCTTGAAGTTCACGTGCATAAAGTTCTCGCAAGCCCAAGATGAATCGGGGAACAAGCGTGAACGCAGGTATATATCCTGCCACCCCAATCAGTATCCACCATCCGGTTACTTGAAGGTTTGATATGCAACCAAAGAGGTTGACCAGCGTATATGACAAGACACTACATGTGAATTCATCATCGGGTCAGTGGGATAGATAGCAGGACAGGAGATCGACATACGCAAGGAAATAAAACATGCCTTCCCTTGTGAAAAGGTTCACATAATGGCTGAGTTGGAATCGCTTCGTTGCTTTGTATGCTCGAGTCGATTGCCAGATAAATTGAATCGCAACAAGAAGACACATCAATGTACCAAGAACGAGCTGTATGATGTCCATTGCTTCCGGCCAGATAGGAGAATTATCCTGCAATGCACAGAATGTGAACTGAAGAACATGTGCGGTTTCTCCTTCATATTTGGGAGGTTGGTGAGTATCTCGTTAGATCGTACGCATGATGTGATGTGATGTGTCACATACCTACAATCTGATTCTGCACGCTGAGAAGAACACAGTAAATCAAATACGAGATGACCTCCATGACATAGAACATAAGGAGGGCGGCAAGTATGAACCTAGATCGATTGTACAATGCCCATAGACGGAGTATCATCACCACTGGATGCACCAATTAAATGAGATTCACTTCACTAGAGATGAATTCAGATTCTTACAATCCGCAGCCCCAATAAAAAGCAAGGTAGACCATGTACCGAATATAACGAGCACTTCGCCTGGGAAGCATCGTTAAACCGACGAGACATCGTTGATAGTACCAAAGTGCTCACAACTATACGAATATGCACAATCACTTTAGAGCACAGTTGATCAGCGTAAATGGTCATGGGGACATACGTCTACCAGTAAATCAATTTTTTGAGTTGCTTTGTCAATCACCAATGGGGTGAGAAATTACCTTTACGGGTGTAGGTACAAAGGAACTTCCCACTGTGATCAACCTTTGTTAGCGAGTCCGGTAATCGAGCATTGATAAGCTTGGAGCATACCGGAGGCAAATAATCTAGTGAAATATTAGGCGTCAGTCATTTCGTGTTTAGCGAGCATATAAAACCTACATGACGGAACACAGTCCGAAATAACGAGCCTGTGGTTCACAGTGATGGTCAGGCCCTTGCACAGCATCTTAGAGTCTGGAAGACGTGCGAGGAAGAACAACGTGGAGACCCGTGACCACCGTTTGTTCTACGGCCATATTAGAATATGCAATTAGCCCCCGAAAACTGTTCGCTGACCCAAATATATTCTACCTGCAAAATACTGTTCGTTAGTGAAATTCATGTCATGCAACGAACTGCAGAAAATACCTCGTCTGAGAACGTGAGAACTAACAATGTCAAGGTTCACCGAAGAAATGGATACAGGAAGTCACTTACTGTAATCATATCCGACAGCGGTGAGGATGACAACTAAAAGAGTGACTGAACAAGCTGAACTGGAGGTACAAACATTGATGAGCTTACGAGTCACGTAATCATTCTGCTCTATGGTCCTGACAATGAACTGCAGATAGGAGGCCATGAACCCGATACCCAAAGTAGACTGAAGATAGGGCGGTATTTCACAGACGAGCGTTCTGGACACTAACTGCACTATAAGCCAATTCCAGGAGATGGAATTACATACGACGACGGTAATTGAAGTGGGAACCATCAAAAGACCATGTGGTGAACCTGTGCATTTGTTGAATTCTCGACTTCATGGCGAATTGCAGTGCATGATCAATTGATCGCACAATTTTAGTTGGGTTGCTATGGTTTCAAGTGGCGGTATCATCAATTATCATTGCTTGACGAGGTTCTGAACTGCTGAAGGACATGATATTCCCGATGGGCGCATATGAAGGGGAAGATACGCAGAATCTGTGTGCTGATCAAGGAGTAGTTTTACCTCTATCGGGAGATGAAGTGGGACACGGGCAATGTGGTGGGGTAATCCCTGAACAAACAGGTTGTGGAAACGCGGCGCCTTGGTTAATCTCGTCAAATCTAACACCCCAAGACTCGTAGAACTCACAGCCTGTCAAAGGGTAGGCACGCCGCACGGAAACCGTTGGATCAATCGCACACCCATGGGCTGATAGCACCGCGTCACGAAAATGAGCCAAAAGAGGTACCGAGTATTGCGTTAATTAGCTTTGATGAATCAGTGATGATCACATTGAAGACAAATAGATTGGTTCGCATCTTGCGCGATATTCGGTAGCTACGTGAGAGAGACCCTTCGAGGTTATGCTTGAGTATTGTGTGTTGTCGGTGCATACTGCAGCATAGTCTTGATGTTTGAGAACATACAGACACAGCCCCATGTCGAACCAACCCCAAGGTTCAAGATGCCGAGAAACAGCCCAGTCTCGTTAGTACTTCATGAGCCTGACTCGCTCCGCTCTGCGGGGTGAACTGATCCATCTCACTAGTAAATCAATATTGACACTTTAGCACCCTACCCTGCAGACCATATGGCGATGCAGTTTCAGATTGCGATGTCAGCAGGCAGAGGCCACAACTCTTCTAGGCTCCCGTTCTGTCTCCTTTTATTCTCTTCAAACATAGTAATTAAAGAGAACAAACCCAGACGGTCAATCCCCTAGCGTCACTGAAGTCAGAAATAAGGATACGCAGAACGTTTGTGCTCATATCAAGCAGTGTGCGAAGACCTCGAAGTTGAGGATGGGTTACCACTTTGAGTTCTTACGGCTGATCAGCGGGCACTCTCTGTCTCAGCTTTTTGTCATTCCATCATTTCGATCTGGGAGCTTTTCTGGATGCAGTGCAGCACCCTTTATAGAAGGTACAATCTCATGCGTGTCTTGTAGGATCAGTACATCCACCGGCCAACATCCACCGAAACTTTGTGTGCAATGCAATTTCCGTACGAGGCTAATAAAACAGTGTTCAGCATATAATGTGAGTATCAGTCTACTCCTGGTGGACGCATCTGACGTATCCATCCATACTACACCGTGTACACAAACATGCAACTCACTTTACTCTCTCGCATCCTCACGGTGGCTCTGATAATTGGATTGCAACACACGGTTGCTCTTCCTGTTCCCGGCGAGTGCGATAGCACGGAGGCTACTAGCGAGATGGAATGTACGCAATATGCCATGCAATGACATTACTCGTAACTCCTCCGACTTATTTTTCGCTCTAGCAAGAGACGGGCTTGAAAAATATTGCGTTTTTCTCTGACTGGAGAGTAGGGAATGTCAAGGTGTAAAGTGATTGGTAGGTTTATTTGCTTGAATCCAGGGTTTCAAAGCTCCAATTCCTTCGAAGATCAATGTAACCAAAGTTCGGGAATTGATTTTTGAAGGCGAGGACATGGTCAACGACGTTATAAGGTCTTAGTAACTCTGTCATGTATCAATGAGAATATCGATTAGTCGTCCATTCTTTGGAGCATCAGGAAGTCGGCCAGTAATCCCACCCGATGATCAATCACTCTGGATTTGACGGACCTGAGGAAATGACCTTGGGTACGTAGTATGTGATGCATAGCTATTGCTTATCTCTCAAGGTACATCCACCACGCGCCTCATCCCTCGCTGTGACACCTGCATCGCCATCCACAGCATCCTGACGTACAGCTGAATCCTGATGGATGGATGGATCAACGTCGTGCCGAACCACACCGTCACCATGCCATCGGATCGATCAAGAGCGTGGATCATGCATATGATTCGTAGTATGTACTGGTGTTTGCAATCCTCAACGTGCTGGGTAATATGGGAAGCATTCCATCGAACAGATGGTGGGTTATACTAATATTATCGTGGCAGCATGTATACTTACGTTCACACTCGTCCCGCGATTCATCTTGAACTTACGGGAACTTTAGAAACGTGGAAGCGACATTGACACAGCGTTTGAGTTCACATCGAGCTTTGGTCACAGCATCGCTGCGAGCGTGCTCAGGTTCATGGACGCTGAGCTGGACGGAGGCGAAGAAATACAATTGGAGCAGCAGGGAATCTACAATGTCAACGACAGTAGTAGAGCATGATGAAAATGGTACTGAAGTTTGCTCGTTGTATCCTTGGCATATAGTACAGCGGCCGCCACCCGTGGGCGCAGACTCGTTGGTGCATGCTAGCACGCATAGACAAAAGCGTATGAGGATGGCCTTCATGTAATGGTATTCGAAGGGCATTTGTATCCGCCGCATCCTTTTTCTCCCAAAACGAGCCCCGTCATTGAAAGTTACTATCAGGCATCTCCCAGTATCGCAGCAGCATCGTTAAGCGTTAATTACGACTCACGTTACATGTAACCAAGTAATTCGGAGTTAGCCGTCAGCACGCTCTTGCCATATGAGACGTTGACGAAGACGCTGTCTCGAGCAAATCGTGCGACTGCTGGGATATTTGGTTAAGCAAGAGCTGATCCGCCGGAGCAGACAACGAGCATAGGGCAATCAGGAAAAAGTACTCGTGTGCATGCAGGTATCTGCGTGCGCGGACCGAGCTGGGCTATAACCACCACACATATCCGCCTGGAAAGTGGGAGGTGCTTCGCCGCCGCCGCGACTTGTTGTTGTTCGTCTCCAGCCTCTTTACGGTTCCAGTGCAATTGGTTCATGTACTGTTTCGCCCAGCTCTCGTTCCGGCACTACCCTCCCAAAGTCGCCCTACAGCATCCTCCAGATCGAGCCCTGTCTTCCCTTCGATGAGAAGGTCCACAATGGCGGTACATCGCTCGTCGACGCACTTGGCCTTCTTGCTCTCGGGTAGTCCTCGACCTTCGTCCGGCTTGACCGGCTCGTTTTCCTTTCGTCCAACCTTGAGTCTTGACATCGAGTTTTACAAATGCATTGGTCCTGGGCCTAAACCGCTGTTAGTGTTTCGAGCGCCTGGCTAATTACACCACCTCTCTTGGAGAGGGAGCGCCATTAATATCTATGCACGATCTTGAGTGCTGGAAGCAATGAAATCAGTACTTGTGGATGTCGAGTAGGTTGTTTGGTTGTGTTAGGATCAGAAGGTATTGGCTTGCTTCCGAGTCTAGGGCAGATTTACGTTCTACACTTGCTCAACCAACTATGGTAGCAGCAGCTGTAACACCCAGTCGACTCAGTGGCCGCACTCGCCAAGGCATGAAGTTCCATTTTTTAAACGGGATATAACCCTACTTCTGTACGAATGGGTGCTAAAATACCTCCGCGCCAAGCTTCGTGGGCCATCCATGGTGAACTACTACCCGAAAGATATCAACCTCTGCATGGCATTCATCCTCCTGACGATCAATTACTCAGATAATCATCAAGCATATTGACCCCACGGGACTGCGATTGATACAATACTGTCGAACGATGTGGCATCTACCCGGCAAACCATGGATCGCCACCTTCAACGAGACTATACCCACAGGGCCACGTTGACTTGTTCATGTCGTCCGTCCAGACTGAAATCGCTGTTTTGTGTACCACTCACCCCTCGTTGGTTTTAGCGATGCTTAGAGACAAACCATCTGGCCTTTTTTATAAAAGCTCCGTCGACCGTTGGAAGCGGCGGTGACCGTAACAAGCGTGCGATTTTTATCTGTAACTTTTCTCAGTCTGGTTCAATTGACGCACGTTCACAGAGCATATCATCTGCTCTCTATTACGTTGTGACCTCTTGACCGGTTCCAAGGTCATGGTGAGTAGGTCTATGACATGTACTACTTGTCTGTGGGGTCTACATTTTGCAGTCCCGACACTTCATCGGACGAATTTCGCGCGTAGCAAATTCTGTCCTTTGTCCCAGCGTTCAGTGATTGATAGTAGCATTGAATGTCAACGATGCCAACAAGTGGCTATGGAAGGCCATCGATGTCGTCGGGCGCAGAGATAGTAACGATGTACATAGACAAGTACTTGGAATGGGATGAATTCCAGTTTTTACACGAGGGACATGCACCAGCGTAACCTTTGACACAGGCGTTGTTTTCGTCACACGCGACTTCTCGCGCGACGACCTTCCTGAACCTCCTCTTCTATCTGCATTGCATCGCCCTTGTCGTTCTTCCCAAGATCTGCAAAAACAATCATGCTCTGAATAGCACCTTGCCCAAACTCTGACCCAAACCCGAATGCTGTATCGATGTTATTTCCTTGTCCGTCTTGAACTTGATCGTGCGCATAAAGCTCCCGCAATCCCAAGACAAATCGCGGAACAAGAGTAACAGGAGGTATGCTTTGTAGCACGGTACACAGTATCGAAAGCAATCTTACCGCTATATTG